>JAPTHN010000001.1:53585738-53607602 GCA_026936325.1 Platynereis dumerilii
TTATTGCTGATTTTGTTATTATTATTTTTCTACGGCCCTCAAAAAAAAATTTTGAAAGGCAGATTATGAGAACAGTGATCAAAATAAAACAGAATGGACAGAACCTCCTTACAGATTGGACAGAAACATATTATCAGAGGTAATTACATGGTGCAATTACTTCTCAGTGAGACGTAATTCCAGAAATTTTTTTTTATATTTTATTCACCGTTTCTCATAACCTAAGACAGATAAAGACATGGGAATTTTTTTCAAAATACCTCAGACACTTATCCAGTGCAGAAGGAGCCTGAAGGAATTACGTTGAAAAAATTCCAAGTTATGATTTTTTGTAAAAACGGAATTCAAAAAAAGGAATTTCAACCTTCAGAAAACAAGGAAGGAATACTCAGATCAAGCTGAATTTATATGTGCATGCGTCTAGTCTTACCTAGTCTAACAATCCCACAAAATTTTTGTTGTCATCGCGTAAACGGTATCGGCGCTATGGCCGCACAAAAACTCAATATTCAATTGCCGATATCTCGGTTGCTATTAGAGCTACAGAAAAAATAAAACCACCATCAGAAAGTTCAGTTTTCTCTTTCAGATGATATATAGCATTTGACTTTATCAGAAGTTTTTATATCTCGCGTAAGACATTGAAAATTTCATGTCTGTTTTTGGCCTCATTAAAACTTTTGTCCCCAAAAAAACTATGAAGCTCTTCATGGATGTTCCTGAATATTTATTTAGAGGTACCTGCTATGGGCCTGCATGATGTCTTCCAAAGAAAAAATTTCTACTTCAAGTACTTATGCCTTGGAATTTTTTGAATTTCAAAATTGCAATGTAAATTGCTCAGCTTCTACTCATTCAAATTTCATGAAATTAGCACCAAAAAATGCGTAAAATTATAGCCTTTTATGTGCTCCAAGAGCATTTACCTATTTTGTATAGCCAATTTTACATGAGCAATTTAACATATTCAATTATAACTCATTAATTATTCATTAAATCAATTAAAACTCATTTGACATATTACTTTTTTTTGCCCTATTTTTCCATGTAAGCACATATCCCTACCATCAATTTTAAAATCCTATTAAAACTCTCCCAATATGTTTCAAATCCTTAAAATTGATATGATATGTTGCTTATTTGTTGCCCTATTGTTTGCAAATAAGCACATATTTTTTCCATTAACTTTGTAATTAAATTACAACTTGTGAAATACTGCTGCAAATCACTTAAAACTAATTTTACATATTGCTGACTGCTTGCCCTCTGTATATATGTAAGCCATCTTCCTAGCTCTTATGGTTTTGTCCGTAACAAATCATTAGGGTTAGGGTTTCATCAAAGTTAAGCTTATGGTAAGTCAAATTGTATTGCTTTGAGGGTGGTATCATTCCTCGCAGCACACCTGCCTGCATGCTAAGCGCTATATTTAGTCAGTATGTGCAAATCTACACTCTCCTTGACTGCCTAGCGATCAAAAGAAGTCTGGCAATCCAAATGGCAAAGGAGGAATGGAAGAAGAGGGAATGGAAGGGGAGGGAATGGAAGAGGGTTGATTGGAAAGGGGAGGGAATGGAAGGCAAGGAAAGGGAGGGTATATAGGGAGGAATACGGGGGAGGGGAATTCATATCTTAAAATTGCTGTGCAATTTTATTATTCTCTAGTTATTATGAATTCCCGTAGGGAATTCATCTTGTTATTGCTGATTTTGTTATTATTATTATTATTTTTCTACGGCCCTCAAAAAAATTTTTTAAAGGCAGATTATGAGAACAGTGATCAGAATAAAACAAAATGGACAGAACTTCCTTACAGATTGAGAGAAACACTATTATCAGAGGTAATTACATGGCGAAATTACTTCTCAGTGAGACGTAATTCCAGAAATTTTTTTTTATATTGTTTCACCGTTTCTCAGAAACTAAGTCAGATAAAGACATGGGAATTTTTTTCAAAATACCTCAGACACTTATCCAGTGCAGAAAGGAGCCTGATGGAATTCCGTTGAAAAAATTCCAAGTGATGATTTTTTGTAAAAAAGGAATTCCGAAAAAAAGAATTTCAACCTTCAGAAAACAAGGAAGGAATACTCAGATCAAGCTGAATATGTATGTGCATGCAGCCCTACCCTAGTCTAACAATCCCACAAATTTTGTTGTCATCGCGTAAACGGTATCGGCGCTATGGCCGCACAAAAACTCAATATTCAATTGCCGATATCTCGGTTGCTATTCAAGCTACAGAAAAAATAAAAACACCATCAGAAAGTTCAGTTTCTCCTCTTTCAGATGATATTATAGCATTTGACTTTATCAGGAAGTTTTTATATCTCGCGTAAGACATTGAAAATTTCATGTCTGTTTTTGGGCTCATCAAAACTTTTGGGCGCAAAAAAACTATGAAGCTATTCATGGATGTTCCTGAATATTTTTTTACAGGTACCCACTATGACCCTGCATGATGTCTCCAAAGGAAAAACTTCTACTTCAAGTACTTTTTCCTTGAGAATTTTTTGAATTTCAAAATTGCAATGTAAATTGCTCAGCTTCTACTCATTCAAATTTCATGAAATTAGCACCAAAAAATGCATAAAATTATGACCTTTTATGTGCTGCAAGGGCATATAACTGTTACCAATAGCCAATTTTACATGTGGGATTTTACAAATTCAATTATAACTCATTAATAATTCATTAAAATCAATTACAACTAATTGGTATATTGCTAATTATTGGTCTTATTTTTCCATGTAAGCACAATTTTCTAGTTCAAGTACTTTTTGCTTGAGAATTTTTTTAATTTCAAAATTCAAATGCAGATTCCTCAGCTTCTACACATTCAAATTTCATGTACTTACCACCAAAAACTGCGTAAAATTATGGCCTTTTATGTGCTACAACGGCATATACTCTTACTTATAGCCAATTTTACATATCACATTTTACATATTCAATTATAACTCATTAATTATTCATTATAATCAATTAAAACTAATTTGACATATTCCTAATTTTTTGCCCTATTTTTCCATTGAAGCACATCTCCCTACCATAGAATTATAATCAATTAAAACTCTTCCAAAACTGTTTCAAATCAGTTAAAATTGATATGATATGTTGCTAATTTTTTGCCCTAGTGTTTGCAAATAAGCAGATCTTCCTACCATTAAATTTATAATTAAATTGTCACTCATGAAATAATGCTTCAAATCACTTGAAACCACTTTGACATATTGCTGACTGTTTGCCCTATGTATGTATAAAAGCACATCTTCCTAGCCCTTATGGTTTGTCCGTAAGAAATCATTAGGGTTAGGGATTCATCAAAGTTACAGTCACGCTTAAGTCAAATTGTATTGCTTTGAGGGTGGTATCATTCGTCACAGCACACCTGGCTGCATGCTAAGCGCTATAGGAGTCAGTATGAGCAACTCTACACTTCCATGGACTAAATGGTGACCAACACAGGCTGGGAATGCAATGGACGGGGAGGGAATGGAAGATGAGGGAATGGAAGGGGGGATGGAAGAGAAGGGAGTGGAAAGGAAGGGAATGGAAGGAAGCGAATGGAAGGCAAGGAAAGGGAGGGGTTAATCGGGAGGGATTATGGGGGAGGGGAATTCATATCTTAAAATTGCTGTGCAATTTTAATTATTCTCTAGTTATTATTATTATTATTATTATTATTATTCAGCTCAGGAAAACTGTGATTACTACAAAACTATTAAAGATCCTGTGTTACAAGTCAAGGGTAATATGCGACTCCATTGCGCGCTACTTCATACGAAATTTCATGATCAAATTTCATGATGCTTATGAGTTATGAGGAAAATATAAAACAATTTCCGGCGCAGGTTTCTGAGAACGTAAGCATAACTGAGACCTGTTGATTTTTTGTATGATACCTTGACAAAGTCTCCAGTGCAGAAAGGCGTTTCGTGGAGATTTCATGAACACATTTCAAGATATGATTTTTTGAAAATTGGATATCCCGAAAACTGACTGAAATTTTGTTGAAAAACAGGGAAGGAATGCTCTTAGAGAGCTGAAATTGGGTGAACATACAGATGTACCACAGTGTACCAACTTCACAAAGTTACGGACCGCTCGGACCAACGGTCTTGGCGCTACGACGTCCAAAAATGCAATTTTCAAGTGGCCATATCTCAGTCCCTATTTAAGCTACAACAAAGTTTGACATATCACAAGAAAGGTCTGTTTGTCAGCTTTCCAATGGTGTATAGCATAATAGTGTCAGACGCGCGGCGTAGAATCGCGTCGGACATTGAAAATTTCATGTCACTTTTTAGGCCCAAAAAACCTTTTCGGCTCAAAAAGTCAATGTAATTCTTCATGCACGTCCATCATTATTTTATGTGGGCTACCCATATCAGCCCTCCATATTGTCCCCAAACATAAATGACCTACATGAAATAGTTTGTCCTAGAGAATTTTTTTAATTTTCAAACTTCAAATATAAATTGCTCAGCTTCCGGTTATTCAAATTTCATGAAATTAATACCAAAAGATGCTTAAAATTATCGCCTTTACTGTCCTCCAAGGCCATACAGCTCATGGTAATAGCCAATTTTACATAGATGATTTTATATAAGCCACAATAACTCCTGCATTTATGTTTCAAATCAGATGAAAATGCAATGACATGTTCCTAATTTATTGCCTGATTTTTCCATGTAGGCACATCTCCCCAACTCTTATGGTTTGCCTGCAACAAGCCATTAGGGTTAGGGTTAGGGTTTACTCAACATGTACTGCTTGCAGGGTGGTACGCTTGGCCAGCAGAGGTGTGTATGGCTGGCTATGTGTCTGGCTGCCAAGACATTTCATAGGCATATGCTCCAGCATGAAGGACTTGAACTGGGAGGAGGGAGTAAGCAGGGCAAGGGAGACAGGGGGGGCGCGGGGGATTATCCGATATTGCCGTACGGCAATATCAGTTATACTAGTTATTATTATTATTCTTTTTTGTTTCAAAATGGTCCTACGGCAATGAAAGTTGGTCAGAAGGTCAATCGGTCATTGAGTATTGTGAAAGTGGGTCATTTGATGTCATTTTCACAGTTGTCTTTTTCACAGAGCCGTTCAAAGTCGAAAATTAGTAAACTTTAAGGTTGAATAACTGAAAAACTATTTGAGATAGTGAGTCAAGAGTGAAAATCCTGTGATAAAAAGTTGTTGTCAATGAATTAGTGTGAGAGATATGACAGTTGGTCCAACGGGTAAAGGGCTTTTGATGCATGAGCACTTTTTAGTCTGCGATCGGTTTCTCAAGTTACGTAATAGATACAAGCATGGTGATTGTGGCAAAAGTTTGCCAGTATCTGGGGCCAATGTTGATTCAAGGAGTGGTTTGGATATGTCCAGTAGTTTTTGGAATATGGCAATTTTTCAATATTGAGTGTTCGAAATTTAGGTGGAATTGTAAAATCTCCATGAAGGAGTAGTCTGAGGTGATCAAAATGTAAAATGAACTACCCTCAACTTTACCCAAAAAGACTATATTGACCAAAAAAGTGGACCAAAAGGTTATATTTGAGGTGATTTGAGTCATTAAAGTTAAAAAGTTGAATTTTGCAAAAATTCTGAAAATTATGTTTTTCCCACCAATCCTGTCAAAAGTCTGGTGTCTACAAGTCAATAATATGGTTATCAAAAGCCCCTATGAAGAACATTTTATGTCTTCAACTAAATTTGTAAAAAAAATTGAAAAATGGTACTTCTCGGCACTCCTGGCATTTACCATAAATGATTTTATTTGAGTGGGAAATATCAGTCCTACAGCTTTCTTTAAATTAAATGACCCCCTATATCACATACTGGAATCACATGAGCACATTACTTTTGACCTTTGACCTTTTTATCAAGGTCAAATTTGAGGTCAAAGAGGAAATGAAAACAGGTTATTTTCACTGATTATTTTTTTTAACTGGAAAGCAATGCTTCAATTTTCTTGCTTTTAACTGACAATGTGGACCAAATACTTTCGGTAAATTGTGTCAAATGGCAAGTCTCTAGCTGCAGTCTGCTTTAAGCAATAAAGGTCAAAAGGTCAGAAAAATGAAGAAATTGGCAGCAAAAAATTCATTTTCACATGATGCAGGTGAGACAATTTCACATCCAAAGCAGGCTGGCCGCATATATTTGCATACATTAACCATATATGGAAAGCTGTTCTGGCCGTTTCAGGTGACGGGGCAGTGAATGCTACTGACTAATGTTTATATACATATTACAGTCTCAAATGACTGAGTGGAGTTGGGGATAGGAGTTATAGTCAGGACCCTGAGTCAGGTCTGTGTGTCACGTCTGTGAGTCAGGTCTGTGAGACAAGTCTGTGAGTCAGGTCTGTGAGTCAGGCCTGTGAGTCAGGTCTGTGAATCAGGTCTGTGAGCCAGGTCTGTTAGTCAGGTCCGTAAGACAGGTCTGTGAGTCAGGTCTGTGAGTCAGGCCCCTGAGTCATGCCCCTGGGTCAGGACTCTGAGTCAGGCCTCTGAGTCGGGCCTCTGAGTCAGGACTCTGAGTCAGGACTCTGAGTCAGGACTCTGAGTCTTGACTATTAGTCTCGACTATGAGTCTCGACTATGAATCTCGACTATGAGTCTCGACTATGAGTCTCGTCTATGAGTCTCGACTATGAGTCTCGACTATGAGTCCCGACTATGAGTCAGGCCGCTGAGTCAGGCCTCGGAGTCAGGGCTAGGAGTCAGGCCTTGGAGTCAGGACTCAGAGTCAGGACTCAGAGTCAGGACTCAGAGTCAGGACTCTGAGTCTTGACTATTAGTCTCGACTATGAGTCTCGACTATGAGTCTCGACTATGAATCTCGACTATGAGTCTCGACTATGAGTCTCGTCTATGAGTCTCGACTATGAGTCTCGACTATGAGTCTCGACTATGAGTCTCGACTATGAGTCTCGACTATGAATCCCGACTATGAGTCCCGACTATGAGTCAGGCCGCTGAGTCAGGCCTCGGAGTCAGGGCTAGGAGTCAGGCCTTGGAGTCAGGACTCGGAGTCAGGACTCGGAGTCAGGACTCAGAGTCAGAACTCTGAGTCAGGACTCGGAGGAAGGCCTCGGAGGCAGGACTCTGAGGCAGGACTCAGAGTCAGGACTCGGAGTCAGGACTCAGAGTCAGGGCTCTGAGTCAGGAATCTGAATCAGGCCTCTTGAGGCACTACTCTGTGGCAGGCCTAGGAGGCAGGACTCAGAGTCAGGACTTGGAGTCAGGACTGGGAGTCAGGACTCTGAGTCGGGAATTTGAGTCGGGAATTTGAGTCAAGACTCTGAGTCAAGACTCTGAGACAAGACTCTGAGTCAGGACTCTGATATAGGACTCTCAGCCAGGACTCTCAGTCAGGACTCTCAGTCAGGACTCTCAGTCAGGTCCCTGACTCAGGACCTAGGTCAGTACTCTGAGTCAGGTCTGTGAGTCAGGGCTGTGAGTCAGGACTCAGAGTCAGGATTTGGAGTAAGCCCTCTGAGTCAGGTCTCTGAGTCAGGCCTCTGAGTCAGGCCTCTGAGTCAGGCCTCTGAGTCAGTTAGGACTCTTGAGTTAGTCAGGCCTCTGAGTCATTCAGGACTCTTGAGTCAGTCAGCACTCTGAGTCAGTCAAGACTCTGAGTTAGTCAGGACTCTGAGTCAGTCAGGACTCTGAGTCAGTCAGGAGTCTGACAAAGGACTCTGACAAAGGACTCTGCCAAAGGACTCTGCCAAAGGCCTCTCAGTCAGGACTCTGTGCAAGGCCTCTGAGGTGGGACTCCGAGTCACGACAGTGAGTCAGGACTGTGAGTCAGGACTGTGAATCAGGACTGTGAGTCAGGAATGTGAGCCCGGCCTGTGAGTCAGGACTGTGAGTCAGGCCTGCGAGTCGGCATGTGAGTCAGGACTGTGAGTCAGGACTGTGAGTCAGGCCTGCGAGTCGGCATGTGAGTCAGGACTGTGAGTCAGGACTGTGAGTCAGGCCTGCGAGTCGGCATGTGAGTCAGGACTGTGAGTCAGGACTGTGAGTCAGGTCTGTGAATCGGAATGTGAGTCAAGACTCTGAGTCATGACTGTGAGTCAAGACTGTGAGTCACAACTGTTAGTCACGACAATGAGTCAGGACTCTGAGTCAGTCATCAGAGAAAAGAGTCTACGTCAGGAGTGAGAGTCAGTAGTCTGAATCGGAGATCTGATCAGGAAGCTGATCGGCATTCAGAGTTTGAGTCGGAGTCAGAGTCGCAGTCAGTGAGGAAACTGAGTCAGCATGTGTTTGTCAGTCCATCAGTTTCATCCATCTGTCCATTTGTCTGTCCATATACAGGCAAAGTTTAGTAGAAAGTAAAGGTAAATTCTTTGTAATTGTCCGTGATGACAATTACCGTGTTCTCTGAGTCAGGACTCGGAGGAAGGCCTCGGAGGCAGGACTCTGAGGCAGGTTTAATTTTGTTTGATATTGCAGGTTGGTAAATTCTAATGTCTGAACCTTTCTGAAGTCGCTTTCGAAGGTTAAAAGATCCATCAGACATTTGAATTCTGTTGGCAGACCTAAGTTAAGATTGCACAATACTTAAATTTACTTCCAGCTAATGTTGTATACTCTTCGAAGTTCCATATTGCGCAAAATCATACCATTTAACAAGATTCCAGTTTCAGTCTTCTGCTTTCATTTGTACAAAATTGAATTCCATTATCCATCTAAAATGGCCAATTAATGAATCTTGAGACAAAACTAACTTTAATCTGGAACATGGTAATTCTTGTCTCTTCTATGCATATATGGTCAAGCATTGCTCCAAAAAAAGGAAAAGACAGTATCATACGTTTTGGGCCAGGGCTCGGTTAATAATGCTCAATTAATTATCCCTATGTCTAACAATGGTGCTGAATGTTTTTTTCTGTATATGTTGGGGTGATAACAAACAATTACCATTGAGGGGAGGTCATTTGGGGTTGGTTGATTGATGGTCTTGTCACTTCAACCTTGGAACCTTAACGAAAACCTTTTTCAGTTGGCGTTTCTTTGCTGACGATAGGCAGGGTTGTAGGGCCCTCATTTATCTGAACTGCTCTCAGTCTTATGCCTGGTTCTCACGACGGCGATTTGAGAGCGACGCATCAAGAGAAGTCATTTCTTGGAAAGTTGTGGCGTAGAACGTTGGTTTTGGCACATTACGTAATCAATTAGTGTCATGTGCGACGCTTAAAGTTAGTAGCCGCGGTGAGTCTTGAGGTGTCCGCGGCGCTGCTTAAGCTTTCTTCGCCGCGTTCCGCCTCTCTTTCCTCAGCGCAGTTCCAAACAGACTCGTCGCACTTTGTTTTGGAATTTGGCGAGGCTGCTTTTACTTCGCCCAATGTTGTTTCCTCTTACGCCGCTGATGGTTGTGAGGCAGCTACGTCTGAAATTGGCGACCTGCGACGCATCAGGAAACCTTCGGCGTACACCGAGGTAAGATGCGCCGCTGAAAATGACAGCCTCGCCGACGACTGTAACGATGCAACGCCGCATTTAGGGACTTGTTACTGCGTAACTTGATGGTTCATCGTCGCACATGCATTCATAAAGCGCCGAGGACATTACAGGCGCGTCGATGCTGACCTTCTTCGTCATCCTTGCCTTAAGCAGCGACGAAGGTCTCTTAAGCATCGACGAACGTCTGTTGTTGCAGCGCTGCGGCAAAGTGTGTTTCGCTGCTGCAGGAGTCACTTTTGGTCATTATAAAAAGGGACACAGAGGACCTCCTTGCTTCATTTGCTGATTGCCCTTCAATGAGAACACAACGACTGCCTACTGAACATATGCATGATGAATGAAGAAGAAATTATTGTTGTGGCTGGTGCTGCTGCTGTTGCTATCGGAGCTGTCTATTTGAGACACAGGAGGAGGAGGGCCAGGAGACAGAAAAGGTGGTGGATTCGCAACTGGTTGCTGCAGAGGGAACAACATGGTCACTTCCATCAACTGCTGCCTGAACTGCAAGTGCGTGACGTGTCCGGCTACTACAACTACACTAGAATGCCCCCTGCCATCTTTGCTGAAATCCTGGAAGCTGTTGGACCACTCATCGCTAAGCAAGACACCAACATGAGGAGGGCTTTGGAACCTGGTCTGAAGTTGGCTATCACCCTGCGGTACATGGCAACAGGAAACAGCTACAAGTCCCTAGCTTATGCTTTCCGTGTGGCACCCAACACCATCTGCAACTTCATCCCTGAGGTCTGCCTTGCCATCGTTCATGCCTTCGAAAGACAGCTGGCACTACCCACACAGCCTGAAAGATGGAAGGAGATAGCCAAGGCTTTTGAGACGAAATGGAACTTGCCCAACTGCATTGGAGCTCTGGATGGCAAGCACGTCGCAATCCGATGTCCCAAGGCTGCAGGCTCCTTGTTCTACAACTAAGGGATTTCATTCCATTGTCCTGATGGCCCTCGTTGATGCCGACTAAAAGTTCATCTATGTGCAGGCTGGCTGTCAAGGAAGTGCATCTGATGGCGGCGTCTTCAGGGACACAGTCCTTCAACAACTCCTGGACGAGGAAGATCTAGGCCTGCCACCTCCAGAACCTCTACCTGGCAAAGAAGACAATCCTTTCCCATATTACATCGTGGGTGACGAGGCATTCCCCTGAAGACATGGCTGCTCAAACCAGTGCCAAGAAGGAACCTTGACATTGCTTCCAGAGTCTACAATTACAGGATTTCAAGAGCCAGGAGAGTGGTGGAGAATGCTTTCGGTCTGCTGTCACACATGTTCAGATGCTTCCTGACCACCATGCCCCAACGACCTACAAGAGTGACATACATCACAATGGCTGCTTGTGTTTACACAACATTCTGCGAGACAGAGTAGGCGTCCACCATGCCGTGACAATGAAGTGATGGACAGAGAAGATCCACAGACACATGACGTCACTGAAGGAGTTTGGAGGGGAGACCCTCAATTAGGAGACCTAGGCGAACCACTTCGACACGGAAAATACCTCCAGAGATGCCAAGGCTGCTCGAGACTACCTACGTGACTGGGTCAACAGTCCGGCAGGAAGTGTCCCTTGGCAGTTGGAGAAAATCTGAAGAAGATGCAGACTATCTATTCAAAACAACAAACCCAGGCCCTTTTAAGGGCCACCAAATCCTCCCAATTGAGCTGGCCATGTACACATCCTATGTTGACAAAACAAGCCCAAAAATCAATCAATCAATCAATCCCTCAATCCATCTATCTATCTATCTATCTATCTATCTATCTATCTATCTATCTATCTATCTATCTATCTATCTATCTATCTGCCTATCTATCTATCTATCTATCCAAGTCCAATCCTGCAAAGTGACGACAACTGCTTTTCTTTTGCTGCAGTGTATATATGTAACGAGCATTGTGTTCCATCTATCAAGCTATCTATCTATCTATCTATCTAGCTATCTATCTAGCTATCTATCGAGCTATCTATCTATCTATCCAAGTCCAATTCCTGCAAAGTGACGACAACTGCTTTTCTTTTGCTGCAGTGTATATATGTAACGAGCATTGTGTTCCATCTATCAAGCTATCTATCTATCTATCTATCTAGCTAGCTATCTAGCTATCTACCTGCCACTTGCCCTAGACAAGTGAAATTACAAAGTGATGCACTTGTACTAGTGCAACCAACCAACACAAGCTTAAAACCAAAGCACTTGTACTAGTGCATTACATTTTAATTAAGAAATTCATGCACTTGTACTAGTGCAATAAAAATATGTTTATACCAAAGAATGCAGCACTTGTACTAGTGCTGCACTTGGTATGTTTTGGGGCAAAGAAAGGGGGAACTAGCACCTTGCTTTTATGAAGGTGATTACTTTTAATGAAGGCCAGGACCAGACTTTTGTTTTTGGGGGACTTTTTTTTTTGGGGGGATTGTCAACGTTTTTTTTGCTCTTTTTTGGCTCTTTTCGGTCAACACAAGCTCTTTTTTTTTGTCAACATAAGATGTGTACGTGGCCTGCCCTTTTGGAGGATTTGGTGGCCTTAAAAGGGCCAAGGTTTTTTGTTGTCTTTGCTGCACATCTGGTCTTCTACTTTCGTGGAGAAAGGAGACTCTCAGTCCAACTGGGCGAAGGGGAAGGCTGGTGCTGCTGATGGGCGGCCGGTTGACCAAAGCTGGGTCCAGGGGGGTAGCCGTACTTCTCGGGGCTCTCCTGAGCATCCATCATCAGTGTCATGGAGGATGGGCTGGGCTGCATCACGGTGTAGCTGGGAGTCTGCCTGGATCCTCCTTCCCTGGGCTGGTGGTGGTGGTAGTGATGGCTGCTGCTGGAAGCGTGGTGGTGCTGCTGGTGGTGGGATGGCACATACGTCGAAGAAGGAGGAGGAGGAGGAGGAGGTGGCATCTGCAGGCGCTGAGGAGGATGAGGAGGCTGGAAGGTCTACTCCTGATGATGTCTTGACTGGCGGCTGGCCTCATCCATCTCACTCTCCTTGTCCCAGTAGAAGGCGGCCTCTGCAATGGCCCTCACCATTTTCCTTCTGATTTCAGGGCTGGCGTGAAATCCGACGTGGTAGAGGTCCTGGCACTTCATCCTCCAGTACTCCTGATCGGGTTGCAACTCCTGGTGGTCGGGGCACATCTTGCAGCCAGAGCCTTTCAGGATCTTCTTGGCGGAGGACATGGCTTGCATGCTGCCTGCGATGACATTCATGGCGGAGTGCATGGCTTCATCTGTTGGGGCCTTCCTCTTGGTTCCCTGGCAACGGCTCCAGGCTTTGGCGCTCCAGGGAAGACTTGGGACTGCTGGCTGTCAGGTCTGTCCTGTGCTGGCTGTTCAGGTGGCAGGTCCGGCATGTCATAGGAAGCTGGCAGGGAATCCTCAGGGTTGTAGCTGTCCCCGGAGTCTGAGGCTAGCCGGTTGGCAGACAGTTGAGAGATGGCGGACAGCTCCTTGCCTGGCTTGTGGACGATGGAGTCCTTCAGGAACCGACAGTTGGTTAGGATGTACTGGTCCCTGTCTGTCAGAGTCTCCTTCCTGCCGGATCCTGAAGCTTCAGGCCTGACGAGTCTGGAGTAGTGGGTGCGGACTGTCTTCCTCCAGTTGAAGATGTCCTGGGAGGTGTACTTGGGTCCCAGCTCCTTGGCTTTTTCTGTGTCCAGCAGCAGCTTCTCGTTGCCCTTGTATCCTCTGGAGCCCTTCATGTAGAGGACAGGATGCTCTCTGAACCAGTTGATGAGGTCGTCTTGTTGGTCAGATGTGATGCCCAGGTTGTTCCTGATGTTTTTCTTGGGGGCCTTCCCTTTGCCCTTCTTGCCTGGACTTGGCTTCAGCAGCTGCAGGGGTCTCATCAGCAGAGTCTTCTTCCTCCTCGAAGGTGTCCTCATGTATGGTCACTTCATCTAGAGCAAGAACAGGCTGGCTCTCTTGTGTTTTCTTCGGAGTCTTCTTCGGAGTCTGAGTCTTCTTTGGAGTCTTCTTTGGAGTCTTCTTTGGAGTAGACTTGGCAGTAGGCTCTGGAAGACCCGTGGAAGACTTGGCAGCAGGCTTGTCAGCAGGCTTGTCAGCAGGCTTGTCAGCAGGCTTGGCAGCAGGCTTGGCAGCAGGCTTGGCAGCAGGCTTGTCAGCAGACTTGGCAGCAGGCTTGTCAGCAGACTTGGAAGGCTTGTCAGCAGGCTTGTCTCCTTCCTCTTCAAACAATTCAACAGATGAATCTTCGTCTGTGCTGTCTTCTGGCTGGCCCTCGAAGATGGTCTCGCTGACGACAGTGGCTTTGCTGGTTGAAGTGGTGGTCTTCGTCTGGCTGCCAGCTGTAGTGGAGGTGTAGAGCCCAGGTAGAGAGATGTCTGCCATGGCTGTTGTGAAGAAGGCAGTCACTGCAGCATCTGAAGGGTCATGGAGAGGAGTTGCAGCTGGAGTTGTAGCTGGAGTTGTCACTGGAGTGCTTCCAAGAGTGTGAAGTGTTGACCTGGTGGTGAGCTTGGTTGGTGCCCTGGTGACGACGGTGCCCTTTCTCCTCTTTGGTCCCATGTTGTAGCAGCAAAAGTACAATTGTAGCAACAAAAGTAGCAGCAAATGTAGCAGTTGATAGTGTCGTGGATTCTAGGTGTGTTCTGGTCGAAGGTCTGAGTGGGTATGGTGCTCTAATCTGGCCCCCTCTATATATATGCAGGGTGCGGACCGCCTCTTTTCCCTCCTTCGCCCCCCTGCTTCGCTGCTGCTGCCCCAGCCGCTGCGCAAGAAGAGGGTGACACGCAGACAAAGGGTTGATGCTAAAAATAGAACAACGCATGCACTCAGGCGCCACTCTGTCTGCTGCATTGGGGGTCCAAAAGACGCGGCGCGCACCCTCTCACGTGCGTCGCACATGTGACTTTCCGCGACGCGTGTCTGAAACATGTGACATGAAGCAAGAGCTTTCTGCTACACTGCTGTTTCTGCGTCGAAGCTCTTCTTTGTGCGTCGCATCTTTAAAAATCTGCGGCGCGCACTGATTTCTTTTTACGCTTCTTCTTGCTTCACCACTTCTTCCCTCGCAAAGATTCAACCGGTTGAATCTTTTTTTCCTGCATCGTCAAATTTCTAGGAATTGCGTAGAAAGACCTCTTAAAACGGCGCATGCTGTTCCTGTTGCGCCGTAAAGCCAAAATTGACGGCGAACATGCTCAAATCTTTGCCCTTTCCTGGAAAATATAAGAAACGCCGTCACTTAAACCCTCTGTTACGTCTCCGTGAGAACTAGCCATTAGCATAGTTGATGGCAGTGTATCATTGATTTAGATTCATATTTAACGAACATAGCAAAATCATCATCAACAGTGTCTTATAAATTCAATTTTCTCCAGTAATATTTCCTGTGCCAATAACTTTTATGGAATAGTTAATTATCAGCCTTGACGGTTAGGTTAAATTAAATTATTAAATATGATTCATTTCAAGAAAAGATAACAAAGTTAAAGTAACATAATCTTTATGAACTGATGATTACGTAACAGCGAGCAATTAATCTACACACAAATCATGTTTTGTTTTTACTATTATACTATTACGCAATATCAACAATCTAACATAGTCTTAAAATTGGCATCTTTCAGTGTTGTCTACTTTTTACCATTTACAGTGAGGAAAATAAGTATTTGACCCCCTACCATATTTTCTGGTTTGGGCACTAGCACTTGCTTCAAAAATCTGAAATTTCTCAGGTAGATCTGGTCCAACATAAGAAGGCAGGTAATGCACAAAAATTAAGTGAAAGAAGCATTATGTCATATATTTGCATAAGAATCCCAATAGTCTTCTGAAATAAGTATTGACCCCTTCATTTGCAAAGGGTTTATCACCATACTTTACAAAACAAACACTCGGAAAACTATCATAACTGAAATTTATTGCAATCAAAACCTATTTCAATTGTTTTCCCTCCATTTCATTTAACTTTTCATACCCTCAATTACATCTCCTATCATTTTTTGTTAATTTCTTCATTTTGAAGATGCGCAATGAGGGTTTTCCATTCTTGGGTTTGATTCTTGATCAATCAATTCCTGAGTGCACTTGCTTTTTTTCACTTCCTCCTAAAATGGTTGAAATGTGACCTTCTATCTTCTTTAGTGTCATTGCATTGTGCATTATTTATTGCTTGTTGTTGCGTCTGGATATCCCAATGATGACGCTCTAGTTAAAGGATTTCCTGCATTTTCAGAATGAAGCAGAGAAGACAAAAGAGAGTGGAAGGTATGATGGAATGAAATGATAGAAGATGCCAATAGATGGTGACACTGCATCCATTAGATGGTGTGACAGTGAGAAAGGGTGCGAGGCAATGATTATTCATAAGGTAAAATATAACCTGGTTTTGCTGGTTGGATGAAAGCCTCTGAAAGCATCTGAGAGATGGTTCTTTACCTCGTTTGATATATGATATCTGCAATCAGTCTTGGAAATGTCTTCATAATTCTAGATAAGTACTAAATCCTATCAAAAACATGGTGAATTGTGATTTTTATGAAACTGTAAATCAAATAAAAAACCTCATTTCAAATGGAAAGTAAAGACAATCTTCCCTACCAAAGATTTGTTGATTTTGATGACAATGGCTCCTATATATAGAGATACTTACCGTAAAAATAAGGGATACAATCATTCCAGTTGGATGTAGAGGAAACACTGCTCAGTAATTTCAGCAACTATGATAAATTACCGGGCTTCTTGTTTGATTAAATATCAAGGGTCAATACCGTTGGTGAAAGGGGTGCCATTTGTGTCTTGTCAGTCTTGATTAACAAGGGGGATTCCTCTTCTGGTTCTTCTTTCAATGGTTAATGTTCTGTTACATCTGTATAATTGTCGTTCTGTTTCAAATAGAATTATGTATATATCTTTTTATTCAAAAATAGCCATAGTGCACCTATATAAATCGCAGACAGCCAGCTTCTTGACTGATCATGATTGTTATTCTAAATGTTGCCTCAATTATTGAAGCATATTTACCTCTGGTACATCACACATTTTACCTGAATAAGACATACAATTTTTAAAAAGTGAAATAAATAGGAAGGCATTGAGAAGAGAGAAAAACGAATTCCTGGAAGTAATTTTCGAAGAGAAGGAGCAATGAAACATGGGAAGTTCAAATGGTCCCTCTGCCTCGCGGACTGCAATTTGGCGAAACAAGTGAATCAACCAAGTAATTTCCAACTAATCGGACTGTATACTTTTCAGAAGGATCCCGAATTTCCTTTCTGTGTTGAACATGCTGAAAGGACCGTGTAATCCTCACTTAATTAAAGTTTCTGCTTTCGCGATTCTGGGCATTTGCTTTTGTAAAAACTCACATGTCTCCTAGATTTCCTGCACAAACAAAGTTGCAAGAAACATTTACAGAATATCATGATGTTTCATGGTGAACTACACATGAAGTTTAGACAAACTTTTACAGCACGAATACTGTTCTCTTGGGGAAACCTCCTTAATCCATTTGTTAGCTTTGAAACTGTTCACCAGATTTCGCTGGAA
The DNA here is from genome assembly GCA_026936325.1 of Platynereis dumerilii. NCBI lineage: Eukaryota > Metazoa > Annelida > Polychaeta > Phyllodocida > Nereididae > Platynereis > Platynereis dumerilii. Next base: position 53,602,726 of record JAPTHN010000001.1, read on the forward strand.
GTATATGGGTGTTCAGGGAAGTAATTCATGCTGTTTGATGCCCCTGGGTGGTCTGATTCTGACGGGTCTTTCTTCAGCTGCCGAAAAACAACTCAGATTACAAAGGATGCTACACCTCCCAGCACGACATGTCATTTCAGAATTTCAAGAGATAGAGGTGAGAAAAAGTACCTTGTGAAATGGCATTGTGGAAATAAATTAGTTATAGTTTACAAAATCAATGGGAGTGAAGTGGTAACTAGAATAGTAATTATCAGATCTAAGAACAGAATGCATCGTCGTGCAACACCAAAAGAATTCCTGTCTCTATTATATTCTTGAGCATTTATAAAGATCAACAAAGCAAACTGTCTTTATCATAAGGCTGCCATGATATGTTTTATTGGTTGGCCTGTAACGCTTTCTGATTACAGGTGTCTAGGTAACTTTTTTTTTCAGAATCATACCTATAATAGATAGCTGCACAATGGAAGATGAAATATAGTTTGTGAGCCTATAATAATACTTACCATTATTACTTCAACAAGAGCTCTCAAATCTTATCACTTCTTATCTTAATATATGTATAAGATGTGGAATCTTAGATTGAATCAAATTCAGGATTCTGGATTAAGGATATCGGGGTCAGCTGGTGCACTGCTGGTGCATATATATAAAGATTCCCTTACTAACCAGTAATCTCTCACAACATGCTTCCCAGACTACAAGTCTGCACTACAAGTCCCTACTACCGTAAAATAAACTGATTGGCTTTTTATGACTTGATGGCCAACCATGATAGCCAAAACCTTTAGAGACGCTGGTGTCTTGTAATCCAGGTATGGGGATTTTCCATATGAAATTCAAAAAAAGGACTCTATTGGATCCGACGCCAATCATCTGAGCTCCAAGGGCTTCAACAAGGAGTTGATTTATAACATGTATATTTATTGCTTTGCCCAATGAAAGTCCAGTTCTAACAGACTTACCAAATAAGGAAGACATTATCAGTTACAGCTTATGAACTGAGTTGATTTTATTCAAACTCTGGCACCTCCTAAATGATACCCAGTACAACGTAAGTGTGGAGGTGTATCAGCCTGGTAAATTCACGGCAGATAAGCCAAGAGTCCATATCTCTGTGGTATCATGCAGCTGCAACCTTAAAATGAGACCCCACCTAATTATTGCATTAAAAAGTATGAGGGTAAAACAGCCAATGAGTTATTTTATGGTTGTTTTATGTAGGGTGTAATGCCGTAATGGGTTTATGAGAGATGTGTACTGCTCATGGGAAAGCCTGCAAGGAGTTTGTTCCGTTGATGCCAGTCTCTCAAATCAATCGAGACATTTTATGGCTACAGCGAAATATATGGACCATTGTAATGCAATATACCCTTCTCATAAAAGATGCTGCCTGGTAGGGTGTCGCCCCAACCTTATTGCCTGATGTGAAAAGCGTGCCCTGGAAGATGGGGTGCTGTGGCATAATTTTGAAGAAACCAAACTGATTTGGTACTGTTATTATTTGATATTGACTCTACTAACGCAGTCTGCAAGTGACACTACAGTTAAATATGTTTGCCAGGAAATTATTATTATTGTAGATCTTTGCAGATTAGCGGTCCATGACAGTTTCAAAATGAACATTCAAATTGGCTATATGATGTCATTGACTTTAGAGTGTTTTAATGATTTATTTGTGCCAGTCTTGTAAATAAGCTAAGGCAGCTTTTGTCATATACCTATCAACATAGGTGCCAATTAACAAAATCGTAATGGTTGCTTGTAATGGGTTTTTACGTGTATCACTTCTTGGGTTTGATTTTTAGTTTATCTTAGTGATGTTTGAGGACCAAATACATTTCAATTATTTGAAGAAATTAAATGGCAAGTAAAGGATCTTGAACAAAGTTATTTTCTGGCCATTTTAATTACAAGATGGCAATCACAGAAAGGCCACGGTTGCTGCTTGTTGGTCAAACAATGAATTCCTGAGTGCACCTGCTTTTCACTTCCTCCTGAAATGCTTGAAATGTGACATTCATCATCATCATGAGTGTCATTGTATTTTACGCTGTTCATTGTTTGTTGCTGTTTTTGCATGCTGAATAACGCCATGCACTGCATGCAATTAAGGGTTTCCTGCATGGCATTTCGAAAATGTAGTGGAGAAGACAACAGGGATGGGAAGGTATGGTGGAATGATATGATAGATGATGTAATAGAAGGTGGCGCAAAGTCCACTAAATGGCGTGACAGTAAATGATAAGAGAAAGGGTGCGAGGTAGGAGGCAATGATCATTCATAAGGTAACCTGGTTTTGCAGCTGGATAAAGGCCTTCCGGAAAAATTGGTTCTTTGACTTATTTTCTACTTTCAATTTAGGTGGTCTAAGTTGTTTGCTTTATTACTGCTTGTGGCTCTCACTTTTGTGAGAAATGTGCACACCTTTTAATATATAAGGATCGTTTTTTTAATGGTGAATGTCATTCTGCAGCATGACTTTGAATGTATGGCTTGTAAATTATCATTTTCTGAACTTTTTGCTGGCCGTTGTCTGAACGTGTTTACAGACTGTCAAACAATTTTATCACAACCTCATATTTAAGGACTAAGGAGACCAGTATACTTGTACATGCTTGTAGTATGTAGATGACTAAAAATATCAATTGTCATGTTTCTGATCTTTATACTGACCTCATTCATCGCGTATTATTATAATGCCCTTGATCATGCCTCTGCAAAGTAAAAAGTATGATGTTGGCGCATCATCGCTTGACATGAGTCACTGAATACAAACTTAATTGAGAAATAGTCTTCTTTCCTTGAGGCTATCGATTTTTCAGTATAATTATTGAAATACAAAAATATATACATATATATACATATATATACATATATATATTATCATTATAGTATGTCTAACTATCTCTTAAAAGGAAGCAAACTGATCACCTTACTGTAGAAAAAGCTGCATATTCTTAGCTGGATAATTCATATAGGCAGGGTATGTTTTTCTTTTCTCTGGGGTCTTTTCTTAGGCCTGATGGATGGAATTGCCTAAGTAGTCTCTGGGGGCTTCGTCTATCAGATCCCTGATGCACCGTTTTCTTTTTTCAATGAAAGAAACATCTTGGGCATTGTCGGAGTCCTTGGGGATAGCAACTGTGCTGATGGTAATCTCTTGAAATATACTTGGGCTTTCGCATTTGATGAGCCATGCAATATCAAGTTGCTGGAAGTGCCACTCTTTTAATATAGTATTACATATATACTACATCTATCTTGACCCCAGCACTGTGCCTGTGAATGATAAGAACTTACATAAGCAGTTATAAGCTGGTATATTATCTTTTACAAAATACATATTAGGCCAACAAAACTAACGCGTATGACTAAGATCTGACAAGTTTAAGCCTTTAATATGTTATTTGGAGTTACGTTTTCTCTTTCCTTGTTTTTTCATCGAATACGTTTTAAAATATCTAAGTTTCACTTTATTGATCACACTCTACTTATTCTCACAAAAGTAGATCAGTATTTCACATTATTTTCATGTATTGCTGAGGAGAAGTGAAAGAAACTAATGCACATTTATTTACATCAAGGCAGTCTCGCAAAAGCATTCAGCTAATAAGCAGAGAAAGAAAGAAAGTGCTGGCCTACTGCATGCAGGGTTGGTAGAGGATTACTGAAGCCTCAGGGTGCAATCAGCCCCATGCTGAACTGTCAGAGTGAATTTCCAGTGATTATGACTGGGCTGTGGATAAATGCCTTTTGCCTTTGGAGGTGGACAGAATGAACACAGTCTCTCTCACTGGATATTTCTGTGCAAACCAACATGTTGTAATTAAAGGCAGCCATCTCACTTCTATGTCGTGTTTTGACACAGTAAGGCTGAGAGTAGACCATGCAGAACAGTCAATATAACATGTTCGGATAGGAGTAGGACTGTTGAAATGAATTGCAGGGATATGAGATGGTGTCTTCATGCATGTACAATGTATGGGACTCCTTCCCTATTTTTATTAAGCCATTGGAGATGATCTAACAGCTGAGTCCTTTTTGTCTGCTACTTGGGGTCTATAGTTCAATACAGAGCTGGTCCTCAATCATTTATATTATAAATTGATCTCCTCCCATGCAATTGGATCCATCATGAAGCAAGAGATTTATGACGGTCAGACGATGTCACATCATATTGCCCTCAGCCAAATTGCATCTATTTTCCCTTGTTTGTGGATTGGCAGAAGTGAAGGCATTGGGTCTATTTGGTCCTTTGCAATTAGACTTGTAGCACTGTGGGCTGGACTGCATGTGACCCGATAAGTGTCACAAGAGCATGCAGGGTATAAGACTGAGTGACCACTTCAATCTTGACTTCCTGCAATGGCAGTTAGGTCATGTTGCAGGAAGGAAGGCTTCCAGTCAAGGATGGTAGCACAACAAAAAGGAAAATATGCCTGTTGAATTCTTCTAAAAGTCGATTGATCTTTGCTGACTGCATATTACATATAAAATTACAAGAGAAAAAAGATAACAAAGTGTCTGGTGCATTAAAAAGTGTTGAGATCCCAGAACCTGATCTGGCAAAGGGCAGAGGGCAGAGGAAGTTAACCAAAACAAACCATAGTCAGGTGTAAGGAGGTGTGAGACTTAAAAGACTCACAGAGTCATCATAGTGCGTTTGTGTGTGATTAGCACCATTGCCAGAATTCCCATATGAATTACTGTTAGCTACTGCCTTGTTCTTGTGGAGTTCTTCGGTTAGCAAGAGATGGTTGAACCAAGGTTTCTTTTGTTATGTTTCTCATGACAAATGTGCTGTAATCATCCTGCATTCATGCCAACATCACCCCCATTACTCCCGGATGACAAGAAAGTATATAGTGAGT
>JAPTHN010000001.1:53607648-53802402 GCA_026936325.1 Platynereis dumerilii
CATGCTACTTAAAAAAGATAACATCCAGTATAGTGATCTGTTCAATCATGCAATTCACTGCAATGCTAAATTAATAAAAAGACATTGACCACAATTTTTCATGTTGCACATTTTGTTTTACCGCAGTAGTACAGATTCTTTTCAATTTGATGAAGAGATTGTGCATGAATGTAGCATCATCTGGTCACATGTGTGGTACTGATATATTCCATCTGACTTTTAAAAATCCCTGTTTGACCATTACTTGAGCAATCAGGCATTCTTATGAATAGATTTAGACTGAATATGATATGGTGTGTTGGAGCTAACCATGTCAATACAGCAGGTGCAACACTACATTTATTCTTTATACAGTGCAAGTGATATTCTATTGCACTTTTCTCACCTTCTAGGAGATACTGCACTAGAATGATAAGCAAGTCCATTAGTTGAATGAGCGCAACTTTTTCACTGAATGTGAAAGGATTTATTTTCGGCTTGGCAGATTATAGAGTATTATGTTTTGACCTGCAAATGCTGGTGCCATGCAATCCAGACTTCATAAAAATTCCTTTTTTGCCTATCAAATACTGGCCAGAAAATGTGTTATGAGACAAACGCATTATCCATTATGCACTGTGCTGCAATTTGCACCGAATTTTCCAAGAAAAGAAAGCATTGCACTGTTCCACTATGCATAGAAGCTCTGCATAATGTGCATATATGCACTAATTCTCGGCTATAACATATTTTTCTGGTAGTCACATGGTTAAATGTTCTGCTTCTTGGCCACCAATTTTGACTAACATGGAAATCAACCCGTATGAACCCGTATGTTTCTGTTTTGTGATGTTCATCAGTAATACTTGGGGGGACGATTGGTCTAGTGGTAGTGTGCTGGGCTGCCAATCGCTAGGTCCAGGGTTCGAATCCAGCTCTTGCCGGGTCACCTGGGCCTATGTTGGCCGGCTGTTTCAGTCATCCGTCGCCTCATAGCCGTGTTCTCCTCCTGTCCTAATTAGCCTACCAAGTGCATAAACGCAGGACGTAAAGCCCCAATCATCCATCCATCCATCTATTACCAGTAATACATGGTTTGTGGGTGTCTTTGCTTCATTGTTGTGGTCCTCATATCAGATAGTGAGCAACTGATATCTTGTCTTGTCTTTCTCGCTGCCCTGTGAGAGTGTCACTGAGACCAAGGACCCATTCAGAAAAGTTGGGTGATTTGTGGCGCATGCCAGTGGCTCACACCAAAAGGCTCACCCCCAAATGGGGTCTTTCATAATATTCACTCATTGCCATTGGTGCAGCTAATCTTTAAACCAAGCTATATTTTATCTTTCAAAATAAGTCTATTTCTTGGTATATGTAATTTTGAATATCATTTTGCACCGTTGTCATGCTTGTGCTCATTATTTTGGATAATCATTGTATTTTTCTACCTGAACTCAATTCTTTTTTCCATTTCTGTGAACGGAAAGCTGCATTCTCTTAAACATAGAGTATATTGGATTGGGTGATTGACAGATAGTTACCTTGAATATAAAATCAAAGAAAACTCCTGTTTAAAAAAAAAAAAAGAATATTTGTGTTACCATTCTCTCCAATCATTCCGGTCAAAAACTACTGACACTTTCTTCAGACTTGGCCATTTTTTCTTTGGTCAAATATCCATAAAACTATATTCACCCATATACCACTCAGATAGCGGAAGTATGTTGATTTCTACACCTGTTTTGGCACAACAGAACTAGTTTTTTTCTCCAATTAAACTTTATATCTATCATGGAAACCCATTTAATGGCTTCTAGGTGAATCCTTGATGGATTAAACAATAAACATTGATAGCTATTTGCCATAAGTTTTTGGGATTCTACTCCATATCATTCCAGTTAGAACTTGTGTAGAAATACCATAGAGCTGTTGTCTTGAATAAGATTTTTTGAGGATATAGCACTCCTATAAGAAAAACCCAGGAAGTTATTAAAACAAAAAAGGCAACACATTTTCTTCCTTAGGGTGTATCATGAAACCAGACAGATCAACCATAGACAATTATATGGTATGGTGACTGACATGAGAAGAACACTCCTCTTTTGCCAAGATGGGTCATTCAAACATTCATATATTGAGCAGAATCTTTTCCTTCCTTAAATTTGGGCACTGCGGGTTGTCAAGGCTTTACTTCTCTCTGATCTTCTCCTTATTATTGTAATGAAAGAAATTCTTTCTTTTTGTCCTCCTCCGAAACACAACATTCTCCAAGGCTTTCATAATACAGTTGAGAGGATGGTCTGCCCTGTGGCTCATCTTCTGCGGCAGGCCTCTACAAGCACATTGGGAGATTTATGGTATACTTAGGGACGGAATTCCATACAATTTCCTGCCTTGAGGAATACCATGGCTTGGTCAATTTGTCACAAGGATGATGAAGACTCTTGTCAAACAAAGAAAAAGGGGAAAGAAGGGAAAAGGAGACTGTTACATTACTGGGGCTAATGAGACACATCAGTCTCCTGGATGCACAACATACAGACATATTGCTCCTCTCACCTCACCAAGAGCTGACTGCATAGCTCTGCTGCATGGTTAGACAGTACTCTGTTGAGTGTTTCTATATTCTGGCTGAAGCAATACATGCATGCTCATGAATTTGTGGTTTTCAATTCACTACAACCATTAAATACAATTGAGATCTGCAAATATCAAACTTAATCCACCCAATTTGAAGTCCCAAACATAAAAGCATCTGTCTATAATACTGAAGAAGCACCATGTTTTGTAAGTAGTTTTATCCTGAAAGCCCTGGCGAGAAAGATAGGACTTTGTTCTATGATACTAAGATCTTAAAGAATAAAGTCGCAGAGAATACTAACATAAAAACTTCCAATAAAGACCCTGCAAGTCTGAGTGGAAAGTTTGGTTTTAGTCACAAAATATTTCCTATTTGCATTTGAAGCTAAGATAGAATAAAGAACAAAATAGGTTATTTGATGCCAGATTTGATATATGAAATTGGCAGCAATCTCAATCTTGAAGGAGGGGAGTGACTCAATGCCTACTGACTAAATTCATCCTTGTCTTTTTTTTTTACTGTTTCCGCAAAAAAAAAAAATTGAAGAAAATAAAAGAACACACAAGCATCGGCTTACATTCAGTCAATAAGTCTGTTTTGGTTTTGATATGGGATGCTCCTCCACACCTCTCATGGCTAAGTGGAAATTGATTAGATTTCTGGAAATTCTCCTTCAGTCTTTCGGCATATCACTGGCAGACAAGAATCAAACTTGACTGACAACACTGAAACTGGGAAACCATTCTGACAACTTTATGGATAAGGCACATCATTTATGACACATATGTTGAGATGCCGTCTTTGTTTCTTGATAATCCTCAAGAATTCAGGGAACAATTGATTTTGTCGGGGTAAAAACTGAAGAAAAAGAAGCAGAGTCAGAATGCTCTTCATTTCTTTATAAGGGGATATCGGGGGTTAGTTTATCAATAAAATCATTGGGGTAAATTGGCCATTTGTGAAATTGAGGATATAGACCTAAGTGTATTTTTACTTTTTTCATGATTCCAGTTGATCTGAGAACCATTATATTTGGTTTGCTTTGGCTGTGACTTTGTTCAAAACAACAATATATAGGTGAATGTTTGAATGGTTTCTGTGATTTAATTATTTGTTTCTTTTTTACAGGTGAGTTGAGATGTGAAAACCTGAAGTATGAGGATGGCTTGTGAGTATGGAATATGAGCTGTCTTGCTTTATTGTGAAAGCTGCAAATTGGCATCTATGATGTAGCACAAGTGAGTGAGTGATGTTTTATTTACCACCCTGCTACCCGGTTTGGTTAGGAAGGTCTATAGCACAAATAAATTGGAAGGATCTTTTGGTTCCATCATTATCAGTGGTAGTTATAATGTTCCTGAAAAAACAAAACAAAAACAAGAATGACAAACAACAACGTTGGGGTCAAGAATAATGTAATGGATTATAAGTATGAATAACACCATGTAGCTGAATTAATATGAAAACTTGTGCAGTTCTCATTTCAAAACACCTCACCCTTGGCTTCTCGTGAATCACTGCATGCGCATCCCTCTTACCTGCCTGTCAATCAGTCCCTGATAAGAAAGATATCTTGGCTGATCAGGCTTCTTCGGAGATTACCTTATCTGTCAAAATGCCAATCTTTCATCAGCTGCCAGGCTGAGCATCTACTGCATCCTGAATAATGATAATAATTTGAATTATATATTGAAAAATATTGTTTGGAGGTTTTCATTCTGCAAAAGTTCAACATGGTTAAGTTATCTCCATTGAAGAAACTGCATTGATTGGATAGCGAAGGAGTCGCTGCTGAGTTACTTGTCCAATTAACTGCTTGATTTCTTGTTTGATTAATAAGATAACGGGTGCTTGTAGTACAAGAAAGGATTGTCAATCATGTCTTGTGAGTCTTGATTAACTTTGGCTGCATATCATTATCGGTTTAACTGGATTTGTCTCTTCTGCCTTGCATTGACTTGATATTTTGAAAGTGAGTGAACACAGCAGAGAATACTCCTGAATTTTCCTGCTAATTTCAAAGCGTTGACACTTTTTTTCTATTCGTGCAAGCATGATAAAATTACAGATTGGCAATACAAGAATGCAGCACTTGCAAAGAATCAGATAATGTACAATGTCAATTTGAAACTTTTGAACTCATCTAAGCCTTGTGTCATGGGTACATGTTTGCTTCATTGTTTTTTAATCAGATTGTATTTGCAATCAATTTTCAAGGCACGTTTGTCAATTTAGTAAAATGGAGTTGCTGAAAAGGCAACAGGTAATGGTATTGCATGTAACAATGTTTGTTTGCAAACCAGACACACTGTAATGTGGTGGTTACTATTACCAAACATGGAGCAAGTTTCAGTAAACAGTACATGCATAGCAAGTTTTTATTATATCATGTAAAGCAATGCGTACTCGTGCATCCAGGAAATGATTGAGACTGTTTTAATCTTCTGCCCATGGGCACTGCTCTGTGGCTGCCCTGAGCTGTATTCAGTGGAAGGCTCACCACACATTTTCCCACTCCAGGGGACCAAGAAGTTATTATAATACAAATACAAAAAAGTAAAGATACTGGGAAGCAGAGCTGCTTATGAAAATCATTTTTCTGAATGCCTAGCAAGAAAATGAAATCTGGGATCATTTGTATACAAAGTAAAATTTTGTTTAATGTTGCACGTTGGTAAACTTAACATTTGACTAAAAAAAGGAAGCTTTCTGAAGTCACTTTCTAAGATTAAAAGTACCATCACAATTTAAATCCTTTCAACAGACCATAGTCCGAGAATTGTGCACTTAAATTGGCTCACTGATAATTCTGTACTCCTATCAAAGTTCCATGTTGCTCAAAATCTTACTATTTAACAAGATTTCAGTTTCAATCTTCTGCATTCATTTGTATAGCATGTTCCCTGTCTGTTCTGCAGAGAAATTTCGTATTTCATGCACAGCGGATAGAATGAATAATTCTTATACAAATGTAGATAAAATGGAATGTTTATGTGTTGCAATACTCCAGGTCACAGAAACATAGCTTGGGTGGTTTCCTGATGTGCAGGCACCCTGTGGGTCTTTGTATCAAAATCAAAGTGAATCTGTTGCATCCTAAATACCTGCCTGTATTATTTGAAGCTGTTAGTAAGCAAAGATACTTGGATAGCAGTTGACTTCTGACATTTGCTCCTCAGCAGGCATTTAACCATGAATCAAACACTCCAGTTGGAAGCGTGGCTTCCAAAGATTGTTCTTACATTCTCTCTGTCATTGCATCTGCTGGAGTGCCATACACTGTAGTCTAGAGTTGCAGTCTGCAAAATGATTTTCTGGTTGCATATTCCATTATCTTTGATGGCCAATGAATGAATCTTGAGACAATAATCATCTTAATCTGGTCATGGTAATTCTTGTCTCTTCTTTGTGTATGTGGTCAAACATTGCTAAGTGATGTCAGAGTACACAGAAGCATAAGCTTGCTGGAAAACTATTGGATTTACGGTCAAAATATCCCTATCTGCTTTGTAACTTTACACTTTTTTTACTTAATGACTGACTTCAAAAAATCATTAACTTTTTTTGGCAATGACAATGGCATCCATGATGCATCGATGACTGCATTCTTTGGAGGAATATCCAGGGCAGCTGGCTCCTGTTGGTTAGACACATAAACAGATACGAGGTTGAAAATTTAAATTTAATTTCAAATTAATGTTAAAGTGAGTTTGTATCACAGATAATACGGCTGAACATCTTTGAATAGAATTACTTCACAGTGGAACCATCATTTTGTCTAGTATGACCAGTTGACCAAGTGCTATGGTAAATATTTTCGAACAAGCCTTATCATATCCATTGGTTTTGGACACCCAGGAATCCATGTCCCATGCAATGAGTATTTCGATTACTTTTGGTGACCATGGGATGAGCAAGCAATCCATAGCATCATCAGCTCATAGGCCGACACATTGCTCGATTTGCCCCAGACACTTCAAGAGTGATCTCGATGGCCAAACCTTGTGCCTCGAATGAGACTCTTCAGAAAATGCTCATCACTATGCATACAATGTAGGACGGGAATTGCTGCAAGCTGCTTTTCAACAAAGTGAATCTGTTCAGTCAGCCATTACTGTAGCTTATTTCAAACACAGAAATTATTCATTATAAGGTTATACAGTATGTATATCTTAGTATCCAAAGTGCATGAACAGGTGCTATATAATTACAAATTGCTTCATTGCAACCTATGCATTCACAAGATACAAAAGCAAGTAGCCAAACCTCTATAATGTCGATGTGTAGGCGCTGGAACTGCCAGGCCAGCTGAAAACCAACTCTGGATTGTTTGAGATCTTTATCTGTGTGTGCTAAATGTATCAATAAAGAAGACATCTCCTGTTATCAAAATTCAAGTCAATGATTTCAACTGGTCTATGACAGCAGTTTCCCTGGGGAAATAGAAATTGTCACTTTTAGCAGACTCAATAACTTCATGGGCTGAATATCCCTATGTCTAACAATGGCAGCTGGATGTTTTCTGTATATTTTAAGGTGATAACAAACAATCACCATTGAGGCATGGGCATCTGGGGTTGGTTGATTGAAGGTCTTGTCACTCCTGCCTTGGAACATTTGCTAACCTGAAGGCCCTGTTTTTCTATTGGCCTCTCTTTGCAGGTGATAGGCAGGGTTGCAAGGCCCTCACTTATCTGATCTACGCGTGTGGTCCATGTTTCATGGCAGTTTAATTGGGATGAAGCAACAGTTTCTTGCCTTGTATCCAGTGCAACATCCTCCCCACGCAAGCCCTGCTAAATTGGACAGGGCTTTCTTTTATTCCCAACCTCTTCTGTGATTGGCTGCTTATTTAGGTCATAAGCATTTTGCAGGCAGATTTAGTCCTATTATGGACACTTAGAGGATTACTGGCAACTAAGAAAAACAGTGTAAAACAAGCAAACTTTTCAAACAGTTTCATTTCAGAACTGTGAAAATACATCATTCAATGGAATTTTTGGAACTGTGATAGCACCTTTCAACAATACACAATTTCTCCATTTGTAACTGTGTGAAACAGAAGCAACAATTTCAAACTGATGTAGCGGTCTCAGATTGGCTGAGCCAAAACTGGGTCAGTTAATTAAGTATTCATGAATTAGCAAAGGTTATGGCCCATTTTGTCATGGTATGACTTGGGATGATGCCAGTGCAATGTCAGACGATATAGCTGTCTTGTCAATTACTGGTAGATGCCATTGTGTAACTTTTAAGCTCCCGTGGTCTGACAGAACAAGTGTATGGTTTCATTATAAATTGGAGAATTTATTATTAGTTTTGATAGCTAAAATATCTATAGATATAAATTTGAATGCTAGTGTAGTAGAAATGATTATGGACTACACTACACTACAAGCAATGCAGTCAATAGCCATCTTATTCATCAACAGTTTTTATTTACTTTAATTTTATCTCAATTTTTAGATGTACATGCAGGTTTTTTACAGTGTCAGGCAACCCTCAATAGCAAGACATCACCTTGAGATTGGATTATATATTTCTGCATGATAAATTTATCATGCAGAAATATGTAATCCAAATTATCAGGAAGGCCGTGAATTGAAGCCTCAGGGTGCAATCAGTCGCATGCCGGGCTGTCAGAGCGGATCTGCAGTGATTACAACTCGGTTGTGGATAGATGCAATGAACCTTGTCAGAGGCCGACAAAAAGAACATGATCTTTCTCGTAAGTTGATATTTGTCGATAACAAGCTACCATTTTACAAATATCATGTTGTGAGGCTGGGTGATTAGCCCAGAATAATTAACATGTTATAGTGTTGGGCTGCTAAAATAAATATGGAATGGTTGTTGCGTAGTAGGGAAATTTGTGCAAAACTTATTTCAAAACTCTTTCCAATAGTCTTTTTTGAAAAGCCATTAGAGATGAACTTCAAAATTATGCCAGTCTAAAGTTTTCAGAGGGTGATTTTAACATGTGAAAAAGAGCAGATTTCAAATAGCATGTTCAGGACCATAACTGAGGGAACGGATGGGAGAGGGGCTGTAGGGTTCTCATTGCTATTTTGGAACAGCCCTGGAGTGTTTAATGGTAAACAGAACTGGTCCTCAATCAAATATATATAGTGATTATTGCCTATTTTATGATAACATCCCCAAGCAAGACAGTTTGTGATTTATAATAAGCTCTAAATTGATTTAGCTCATTTCATCTAACTAAAGACTGTGGCACCTGGACTGGGGAATTGGTAGCAGCAAGAATTTGTATAGATTTAAAACATTTTATTGTGCAATGTGCATATTCATTTTAATGTGGTCAAAAATAACATTACAAATTTTTGTCAAATTATGATCATGATCTTAATCGTAATTAATTGCTTAACTCGATCAAGTCACTCACCATAAGTCCACAAACATTACTTGACATAATGGGTTAACTTTTGCATGATGATGACAAATTATGAAGCACATTAAAGTGTTTGTGCATGTATCACACATTGATATGAATGTCATCTATCTGGTAATGAATTCCTATATGCAGGTTACCTGTTTTGTCAACACGTTTCGATTTTAAAGCAAATTTAACAGGATTAACAAATTACTAATACTTCATTTAATTTTGCAACAACTGACTGCTGCATTATTCCCATTGTGCTACAGGGTTGACAATGCTCTGTCTATGTTGGATGACACATAACTTTTTCCAGTTATAGGCAGGCTTACATAGTGTTCTCTTGTTTCAGTTCATATTTTTGATGTGATTCTTTTCAAGCTGTCTGGCACAAACAATCTTGCTCAAATGCAGATCAAGCAGACAACAAAGATGGAGATTTCGGCAAAAGCTTTTAAATATTAATTCCAAATGTGAAGTGACGAAAACCAGGAGAGAAAATGTTTTTTATTTACAGAAGTAGTGCATGCTAATATTAGTTTTTGTTTTCCTCAGCTTGAATAAACATATGTAGATCAAGGTGCGATAGTATTTGTGATAAACAGTGACTCCTATTTGTGTTTATTCCCTTTAATGGATGTTCCATAAAGAGGATCGTCTGGAAAATGGTGCTAGCTCAATTAAGACTTGTATTATTTTTTTTGACAACAAAATATTTCGTTTAGTTTTGCAAAGAATGTGTGGTGTATGACAAAAACATTTATATTGTAAATCCAGATGCATATTTCCCAAGTAGCAGGTTATATTTGTCAGGAACAGGGAAGCAATTATGCATTTATACCTAGAAGCATGAAACTTGACACACACTTAAAAGATGTATTTCAGAATATATTTAGATAGGGAGCCACTTCAAGTTTTACTTAGTTGACCCACAGCAGCCATTTTCCAAATGGCAGCTTATTCTGGCTTTTTTGTGCTATTCTTCTAATTTCTCAGTCAGAATAAGACACAAGAACATTGTTTTGGTGAATCTTTACCAGATTTCCAATCTGTTTCTCAGTGATCTATATTCAAAATGAACGTTGCTGAAATTGCGACCAACAAAATAGTTCCACCTAAATTATGTTTTTTTATGGAATAATGACTTATTTGCAGCCGTTAAGTTATGATTTTTATTTCACCACAAAGCAAATATGGTAAAGGATGCCTTTTTCATGTTTGAGTGGAGGCAATCTCTTCCTTCATTTACTGAAATTTGTAATTTTTCTTTTGCATGTTGCAAGTTACTTAATAAAAGATTGAAGGTTTGCAAAATTTTGAAGTTAATGGCCAATTCAAGTTATCATACTGGTGTCCCACTTTTGCAACAATACTGACACGCAATTGCAAAGCTCTTGAGTTATGATATCTCTTTAGATCGCATGTTGTAAGACACGGAAGGAACAGTTAAGCTGCAACCATAAATATTAGGCTGATGGGAAGGTGTGGCATTGCATAAATATTCTATGAAAACAGAAACTATTTCTCTAACCTTAGATGCCATATATGTTCTGCAGACGAAAAGCTTTTTGTGAGGACAAAGGAGGTCTTTGTCTGTTGCTTCTCCACTGGCCTTCTTCATTTCTGAAATCATTGAGTTCTTCTGCAATCATGTGTTGATCCTGCTGGCCCCAGTACCCATTGATATTTTGTTCACTCTGCTATAATGTTATGTTGACAAGCCTCTCAGTCACATTTCAACCTCGTGTTTATTTTGATGGTTGACTTTCTCTTTTGCTTGTTCTTTAACCCATTGTCTGCTCGTGTCCACCAACTCCAGGCGGCGATGCCATAATGTGTCCTGAAGCTGCATCTCAAGTGACTGATCCAAAGCAAGCTGTTTTCGGGCACACAATTAATTTTTTTGTTTTCCAAGGGAAGTTTCTCTCTGCTCCCATAAAGACACTTTACATTTTCTAGATTCCAAGCAACTTGGAGGAAGAGGTCTATTTGTGATTTAAAGCACCAATTGTCCATATTTTACCAAAGTTGTGACACTCTGGTATGGGGAAGTCTTCCAGGTGTGGTGACTAGTGTGCCCTTTTGTTTATATGAAAATCTGTAAAGGTAATGGAAGTCTGCATTAAGACCCATTCAGTTCTTTTGGCTTGCAAACAAATGGGAGGAAAATACAAAAGTACATAGATTTTTTTTAATACACAGGATTTGTAGCTGAAGTCCATAAATCCTGATTGCATTGACATTTTAAGATATTCGTATTATGCAACATTTTCCATAATAAAGACACTGTGTCAATTCAAAATTATAGATTTCTGGAGGCTGCCAACTCTGATAAACTAACTTTAATTTATTGCAGGAGAATTTTGATTGATTTCAGTAATGTTGTTGGGAAGTCAATTGATGTATTATCAGGTTACAAAGTAGTCAAGACCGCACTCCTAGAAAATTCAAAATCCAATCAAAATCAAATAATTTTCATCATGTTATTTCAACCATTTCTGGAACAGGAAACATTAGCTATAATGAGCCATTACTGTCGAGTAAATTTTAGTTGAATGACTAAAAAACCACTTCTGCTTTCAAAAATTAACTTTCATAATCATCTCATTGAAAAACAGAATTCACTTTGAGGCTTTGTGAAATTAGAATCAACAGAGGAAGTTTTATTTGAATGATCAAAGTAACTGACAGTCAAAGTGGCGTGTCAACTGCCCAGTGATGTCTCTTCTCAAAGAAGATGTAAATGTTCGATTTCTCATATTTCTCCTGAAAAATGGTTACTTTAGCCAAAATCGTTCTCAAGGCAGTCACATCAAATCAGACCCAACATGCCTCGTCTGCAAAGTTGGCCCAGAAGATGTCAGTTACTTTCTAGTACTACCTTTATATGACTGCCTCAACCAACTGTGAACTCAACAACATAGGGGATGACTGTCAATTGTTGTATATTATGGTCATTGATATCAAAATTGATGCAGCGAGACTGGATTGTACCCTACGTAGTTTGATATTTTTAAGGCTTTCATTGCTGTAAAGATGACAAAGCTGACCAATGTGCGATGACTTGGCATTCATTCTGAGTTTCAGCTATTAATGGGTCTGACCAGGTTTTCTTCAACACAGCCTTCTCAATATTGTTATATAATACATTTGTGCCATAAGCATTCTGCATTCTGGTCGAGAGAATAGTCTGCTCTTGGCTCATGTTCTAAGGCAGGCATCTGGTATCAGCATCGGCTGCCTTGGAGATTTTGGAAGTCAAAACTATTTCCAGTTTTAAGGAATATTGCGACTCAGTCTATTTGTCACAAGGAAAATGAAGACGGTTTCCATGCAAAGAAAAGTGGACAAGGGGAGAAAGGAGACAATTTCATCACTGGAGCAAAGGAGATTTATCAGTACTTTTGATAATTTACATACGTACAATGTCATGTTGCTAACCTTTCCTGTCAATCACTGACTTGCAAGCCCAGTGAAAAAGAAACATGTTTAATGTTTTATGCGCAGGAAATGCAGCGAGACAGAATTAACTTCGTTGGCAAAGCTATTTTTCTTGCTGACGTTATTTCTTATGTTGATAATCAAGCATGCATTACCGAGTGTAAATAAAAGATGTTGGGCTGTGGTTCTGGTAACGCTGACTCTGAACCTGCATAGACCCCAATTAAATGGTAAAGAATATCCTGTGCCATGAGACCTACTAAAGACCTCATCAAGAAGTCAGTTCCTCTTCACTCTTTATTGGTTGTGGTTCGAGGAGAGTCATATGACGACATTAGGACCTTACAAGTTTGCGCTGCTAATTCTATGGGTTGAGAGGTTCAGTGAAGCAGTGGAAATGCATTTTTGTTTTTGATTACACACCAAATGGACTGAGTGGATGTGATTTTTAGAATTGAGAACATCTGACCTCTTTCAACACAGTTCCGTGACTGCTAATTAAATGTTACAATAAACAAGAATCTGCGTGGGTGGATGAGTCATGTCGCTGCAGGGTCTTGTCATGGCTTTATATAATGGAGCTTAATATCAGCATAGTCATGGCAACAGCCTGCATACAATGGAGATTTCTTGTCAATGTACCTTGATATTCACATTGTCATGCTGCCAGTATCTATATATCAGCATTTATGTTTGAAATTATTATGATTCTGTGTGCATCTAATACTGTTTTGATTTTTGACAAAGCAAACATTTTTGAAGGGTGTGCTTGATTATTTGAACCACTTCAGGGCTGCTAGTTTTGTTTTGTGATGTCAAAAACCTTATAAGTCATCCCTAAAAAGAGTAATGTCTAAGAAAATAGATGAAGTGAATCTGTTCAATCAGCTATTGTTGTGCCTCATTTCAAATACAAAAATGGTCTGCTTCAAGCCTATGCACATTTACGAATTCAATGTATATGCATGAGTGCTATTAAATGACAAATTGTTTCTTTGGTAACCTACGTGCTAACACTGCCAAACAGGACATGTAAACATGCAGCAAAATCTTTCCAAAATCAATTTGCAGATGCTGCAACATCCCCTGGAAAAATTTAACTCCTTTTGATATCCCAACGGTTTTGGATGTTTTCCTCCACACCTTGATGTGATAGCAAACAATCACCATTAAGGGCAGGTCATTTGGGGTTGGTAGATTGATGTTCTTGTCACTCCTGCCTTGGAACCTTTGCCAACCTGAAGACTCTGTTTCTATTGACCCCTCTTTGCATGCAGGTGATAGGCAGGGTTAGAGGGCTCTCATTTATCTGATATGCTCTTGTTGGCCAGTGTTGCCGGCCAGTCAAAACAAGGCCTGTAAATGTTCCATGGCAATGAACATTGGGATGAAGCAACAGTTCCTTCCCTTGTGACCAATCAACTTTGCTTTTTCCATGTTGAACAATGCACCTGTGCCCCCAATTACTGGATGATATAATTGTGTTATTTCTAAGCTCCAATGGGCTGGCAAAAGAAGTTGTTTTGGTTAGCTACAATATAATTGTTACTTACCTTGTAAGGTTGTTTAATTCAATATGGCGGCCTCATTTGGCTTCTCCACTCGATTCCTGCCCATTTGACGTTGCGTCACACACCCAGTCCAATCACGGATTGGGGCCATCCAGAAGCGATGGAGCGAACCGGCCAACATAAATAGGCTGGTGTCAATTTCGCGTGCCACTCGCCCACTTCATTTCGTTCAAAACCCGCCGTCCCACCCTTTAATCAGACGTCTCAAAATCCAAAAGGCTTCGGTGAAAATCAAAATTTTATTTCTCAAAATTTCATTTTTCAATTTCAAAAACTCATTTTTCAATTTCAAATTATTAAAAAATTCCAAATTCATTTTCTAACAATTAAGGCTCTGGGCTCCTCAAGATCATTTATCTATGTTTTATGTCAACTTGTGTTTGTACTGTCCTGTCTCGTCCTTCATCATTGGATCCTCGGATTCTTCTGTCTCATCGGAATGATTGTGTATGTGTATGAATGTAAATGTCTTGTCTTAGCCTAATAAATAGGCAACGATTCCAACACTTCTAACGCGTCCGAGTTATTTGTGTGTGGTCTATTTAATTAAATTCGAATAACAGTTAGCGTAGGAGTGGATAATTTTGTAATCACAATCACAGATGGGACTAGAGGTTTCGGCTTCATAAGCTGTTTGCCAGTTCAATACATTGATAAATTGAATCTAAATCTCATACTCTCAAGGTGTTGCTGAGTGACAAACATTGAAAGAAAGAAAAAAAGGGCTGTCCAAATAATCAGGTGTGCCATGAATTGAAGCCTCAGGGTTCAATTGCACATGCTTGGCTGTCAAAGTCAATCTGCAGTGATTACAAGTTGGTTGTAGATAGATGCAATTAGCCTTGTTAGAGGTTGGCAAAATGAACATGATCTTTCTCTTCAGTTGATATTTAATGGCATATTCTGGGATAACCAGCCATCCTTTTACAAATGTCATGTTACGAGGCTGCAAGATTAGACCAGAGCCATTAGCATGTTATGGAGTTGGGTTTCTGAAACAAACTGGGAGAGGATGAAGGATGGCACGTGAATTTAGGAAGAGCTCTTTCCAGTCTTTAAGTGTACTGCATGAAGCCCTTAAAAACGTACTCAGAAATTATGCTGGTCTGATGATGACTTTGTACCATTAGAAATAGTAGCTATTCACTAACATGTGGCCTTCTGCTATTTTATAACTGCTTTGAGGGCTTTAGGGTAAATAGAACTGATCCTCAATCATAGACATCCTATGATTATTGCTTCCTTTGCAATAACATCCTGCTGACTGTCAGTGATTTATGATCAACTGCTCTAAATTTATTTAGCTCATGTCATCTTGGCCTTCATGTTTGCAGGGCATTGGGAAGAAATGTTGCCTCCTATAATATAGTCTGTGGTAGCATGATTGGATTAGGATCGAAGGTGACCATGAGTGCACAGTCATGAATTTGATGTATTCAGGTTGTATTAGATGCCATGTCTGTGGTGCCTAACATGTGTACCTTTCCTAAGTTAAATAATATTACCAATCCCCTGATACAGTTTTGTCTCTTATATGTCTATTTTCTGTTTTTCGTCAAACATTCTAGAGTCAATGATGGTAAATCCGTCCAGGATGGTAAATACGTCCACCCCTAAAACGTGCATATAAATATGCCTGTTACAGTTGTGTGGGTTTTTAGAAGGAAGAGAAACTAGTTGTACAACTAACTTTGCCATTTTTATTGTTTTGACAGGTATCTAAATCGTATTTCAGGTCCATTTTAAAACCGAGGATAA
This sequence comes from Platynereis dumerilii, assembly GCA_026936325.1. Taxonomy (NCBI): domain Eukaryota; kingdom Metazoa; phylum Annelida; class Polychaeta; order Phyllodocida; family Nereididae; genus Platynereis; species Platynereis dumerilii. The sequence continues at coordinate 53,623,370 of JAPTHN010000001.1, forward strand.
AATACAATGAAATTGTACGACGTCATCATAGCCATTTTGTGATTAGCTTGAAGCTGGTTGAAATGGTGTTGTTGGCCATTTCCCGTCAGCAAAAAAAATTAAAGTTAAAATATCATTAAAAGAGATGCAAAATTGAATTATTCTTGTGAGATAGGTGAAATTGTGGCATTTCGAAAGGGAATACAGTGAAATCAAAAGTGGGCGGAATTACCATCATTATTTTGGAACTGTCTTTATTTGGTGTTTGTAAATCCGTCCACCCACATCAAACAGGCTGTAGAGCACTTTTATGCATTTGAATGTTTATAATTGTCATACCACTGCATAGACAAATTAAATTGGAGCAATTATACCCATTAGATTCGGTTAAAAGGGTTTTTTAATTGTAATTGAGCAGGTCAATTGAAATTCTTCATTGTTCACTTAACCTCTATTATTCAAATCTTATATTATAAGTATAATCAGTACTCAACTCTTCCGAAATTTGCAGAAAATACTTTGTGAAAGTCAATAGAGTGCAAAACTCGAAAAAATCACAAGATATGATATGTGTGTGCTGCATACTGCCCTGTGGACGGATTTACCATCCTTGCTGGACGGATTTACAAGCAACCTGGACGGATTTAGGAGCCTGACCTTCAATTTTTGTTGCTATGCTTTCGGCAAAAATTGTTTGAATATTTGACTTTTTTTGGCTGCTGATGACACTACGGAATATGCTCCTTCCATGGGCTAATTTTTATTTTTGTATCTGTTACCATTTTCCTGGAAACACAGTTTTAGCCAAAAGTGGACGGATTTACCCTCCTTGACTCTAGCGAAAATAATGTTCAGATAGCCAGATAAAAAAGTATTTCATAGAATTTTGCTGAGAATGTGTTATAGCTGACAATAGCGTTATCTATGGTGAAACTAAAGTTGCACTATTCAGCTGTCTGACAGAGTTTATGAAACTGTATTACCTTGTAACTCTTCGGTGTTCATTGAAACATCCTAGTATTCCTGCATGTTTAGATATGCTTCTTCAGTTAATCAACCAGAAAATAAATGTACATACATTTGGCTTGATGGTCTACTTTCTGGAATCATTCAGTCCTCTTGAGATCCTTCTGATGCTCCTGCTGGCCCCTGGGCCTTTTGAGATTTTACTTGTTCTGATCTGATTTGATGGTGTCACTGACAAGCCTCTCTACAGCATTTGATCTTCTTTGTTTGCTTTGTGAAACATTATAAAAATCAAAGTGTGCACGTGATTTTTGTACTAACTGTGCATGGACGACATGGAACCTTGTCCAGCTGAACAGCATGTGTAAATGTTATCAAGGCTTGTCTTTTCATGGGTTGGTTCAATCAAGGCCCAATGTGATATGCAGATTGCTTTTGGAGACCATGGGATGAGCAAGCAATCCACAGAATCATCAGCTGATAGATGGACACATTGCTCAATTTGACCCAGACACTTCAAGGGTGATTCGGATGACCAAACTTTGTGCCTAGAATGAGATTCTTCAGTTAATGCTCATTACTATGCATACAATGTAAGAGGGCAACTGGTGCATGCTGCTTTTCAATGAAGTGAACCTGTTCTGCAACCTACATTTCATTGCAATACAGTGTAACTGTAATGCGCCTCCAATGTGTAGCTTATTTCGTCTTTTACACTGTTGTATACATTCATGCTGCTTATGTTGAGAATGATATAGTAAATGGGAGATAACTATGTGAACATGTACACATATGACATTGTGTGATGTTCTTCTGCGATTGAACACAACAGAGCAACTCTCAACTGAGATTTTGTCAATGGTCATACCTTGCCAAAGAAAGCAAGTGTACATTAACCATAAAGGAGGCAATACATTACATGCCAAATTATCAATGCATATATAATAGATGCTGGGAAAGCCAAGGCACAAACAAAAGCAATCCATGTTCTAGGTCTTCTTAAAAAACAGTGTTTCATAAATATAGGCTATAACAATATTTCCTTAAAATGTAGGATGCATATTCACTATATAGTAGTTTGCCTGAAAGGTCATAAACCAGGAAGCATGACAAGAGATACAGTTAGTATTTTTGGGTCTATTGGATGGCCTGGATGACTTTTTGAACTTCATTTAATTCCCATGCACCCCCTGACATTATATCTCATCTATAATACTGGATGCAGATCTACTTGAATCAGCAGTCCCTACACTGGAAGTGGTCTATATGAATCTAATGTTCTGAATTATGACTACAGTTTGATATCCAATATTAGGGCAGGGTACTCCAATGACCAAATGACTGTCAAGGTGATTGCCTGGCTTACAGGTGCCAGACACCTTACTTGCTGGCGTGGCAGCTTAGGGCTGTATTTGTCAATTAGCAAGTCATGACTTTACCCTGAGAGCTGCAACTACTATGACTATAAGTGTAAAGAGCTTCACTATAAAATGACGCATCATATTCCTAGATGCAGGCCCTCTCAGATGCAAAAAAATGATCGGAAATCATGCATGATAACTTTACAGCCTCTGTCATAACGGTTGACACTGAGCCTGAATTATTTTCTAGGAGGTGCATTATTGGCAGAGTATTTAATGAGTTTTTTTCTACCTCAAATTTCCCTATAGCATGCATGTTCTAGAAAAAATGTAAACAATGAAAACAATGTAAAGCCAGTAGCAGCAAAGAAAGAAACACAGATGTTTTTTTTCTTCTTTTAATTACGACAATGAATGAACCTCTGTGGTAAATGAAGGAAGTCTTTGATGATTTCCATATGAGTAGTATAAAAAAGACCTAGATGAAGGAGAATTTTTTCACTGTAAGACTGCTTTTGGCATTATTGAATAACTCATTAGCTTATGTCTGAATTAAACTCGGTTTACCTATGGGTATAGCTTTGCAGATTGTCTTTTCAATTGTTTGCTTGAGATTGATTGAGAATAATTAAACTTTGAGGGCAAATCATTTGTGATTTATTGATGTGCTTCTGCCTCTGAACCTGTGTTGCCCCAAAACCCTGCTCCTCTTGATCTCACTCTGTGGGTGATAGACGGGGTTGTAGGGCCCTCATTTACCCATTTATCTGATCTGCTCCTGTGTTCAATAGTTGTTGGTAACAACATACTTTAGATGGATCCATGCCATGGAGCATAATAGCAATTCTAGTCTAGCGGCGATCAACACCATTTTTCATTTCTGTCAAACAAGGCGCGTATCACAGGTCCAATTACTGAAGGAGAACACTGTGGACACCTCTTAGCTCCGGTGGGCGAAATAGGCCTGAAAAGAGAAGAGAAGTTATTTTGGCTAAATTGCCACCAAAGGTATGCAAATTTGAACAAAAGTTGAGGTTATATATATATTTTCGTCTACAAAATGGTCCTGTCTTAACTGTCATCAGTTTGAGATTAATTTAGTAGGTATGATTTATTTCTGACCTCCAACATCAGGTTGCTTTATAGAGGACCCATGACCTGAAATGCATGATTCAGGCAGCAATGAGCAGCCTCTGGCCTAGCATGCCATTGCCTAATTTTAGAGGACTCGTAGAGTCTGTTTTTATACATGTAGCTTGTTCTAAAAGTTAAAATGCTAACTTGTATACTACAGTTCATCCCAATTATTTGTCCGAGTCTGTTGGCCAATTTTTTCGTGAGGGATCAAGGGAGAACGAAGAAAAAATTTCGAAGTAATTAGATGACAAAGACAATGTCATATTGAACTGCTGAAGCCTCACGGTGCATGCAGACCTGTCAGATTATGCTTGCAGTGATCATGACATTATTGTGAATAGATAAAATAAGCTTTATTTTAAAAGCCTTCAAAAAGAAACCTATCTATCTGCGAGTTGATACTCTTGGAACTGTTACAGGAATGGAAACAAGTACATACTTTTCATCATGATAACCAGTATTCGGTTGCAGAGTGCAGATGCCAATAACGCTACTCCGTGTTAATTGCTTTGGGAATAATGTTACTGCTTCAAACGAGAAAAGCATTGGATATTTTGGAAGTACAGAAAATGCCAATTTGAAATGTATTGGAAGTGGCACAGGCATCTGAGGAAGGCTCTTCTCCCACTTTTAGTACATTGCTGGAAATGCACTTCAAAGAGATGCCAGTCTGATGCTGACTTAGTGCCACAAGTCTATGATAAGACAGTGTAGTTGTCCCTCTATTTGCATCAGCTTGGAGTGTTGAAAGGCAAGTTAAACTTCTCCTCAATCAACAATGTCTGTGATTATTGCATCCCATGCAATTGCAAGCTCTCATAAAAGGAGTTATTTATGACCGTCTGTGCATCACCCCACATCATCTTGCCTTGTTTCTCTTTCTTACTGCCATGCCAGCTTTTGAATTGATATTGACTGTATGGGCAGATCTTCCAGTCTTTTGGATAGCTGAGGTCAGGGGCTGTAAGGCCCATTCAGCATCCCTCAGACGGGCTCGGTGATGTAACTGAGGCCAGGAAATCTGAGACTGAGGCAAGGCTAAGGATTTGGCATCCGAGACCGAACCAAGGTGGAGGCCTTTCGGAGGCACACACCATTGGCCCAAAGACACCCGAGACCTAGGCAAGGCCAAGGATTTGACATCCAAGACTGAGCCTAGGCCGAGGCCATCAAAATCAGGCCCCGAGGCCGGCCTTGAGACCTACGACACTGGTGACCCTGAGAGACCATCTATGAAAAGTTCTTAGATGAACCTTGATTTGCAAATATCTACTTGGTTCAATGACAGTTAGGTCATAATGCAGGTATGACATGTTTCTCTTAGGAAAATTCTGCCTGATCAAGAATGCTTTGTTTGTCATTGTGTTCATGTTCATTGATGTGTAGAGAGCTGCAGTTTAATAGTTAGATTTTTAGGTTTCATAAAATGTCCATTGATCACCAAGACATCTTTAGCATTATTTTAAAATCAGCTCATTACTTAGGGTTTGCAAGAGAATGGTGTTTTGGTTACATCACTTTTTTCTCTCATCACCTAAGTGGCAGAAATGTAGTAGGGGTTGACCAGATAATACTTGGGGGAGGGGCCATGGATTTTTTATGAAATAAAAGATTATTCCCAACTTCACACTGAAAGATAAGTTTATTCAGCACATGGAAACTGAAAACTGTTTTTCCATCTGTAGCTGGGGTGTAATAATGTCAAAATTGCAATAAAACAGTTTGTCACTCCTTTGCATGTGAAAAAATATAGTTTGCTGTCACCATCACCTTGTTGGTACATCAAGATATGGCACATAAGATCATGAGTCAAAGTGGCATTCAGGAAATTTGACTCCTGAAATTTGCTATTTCACGAGCATGTGCCTTTTCACCCAAATAACAGAATTCCTAGAATATAAGTGACAGGAACATTTTCCTTTTAATTGTGTTACCCAAATTATTGTGAGGATAATTAGGCAAGAATGAATGGTGGGATAATGCTGGGCATACATGTATTATCTTGCTGGTTTCATGAATATGTCAACTCATACAGTACATTTAGCACAATGATTTCTTGTGGATAAGGGACAAGGTGTTTCACAAAATAATGCCAAATGGTGTTGTCTATTACTTGTGTTAATTTGGACCGCTGTGGAGGACTATTTCGGTTTCACAATCCTGTAGCACACTGTGCATGGTATTCTTATACAGATCAATCACTGATAATGTCATGTCATGAGAAATCATCTAGTATTGATCAGACATAATTTTGATGCCAATGCACTGTGAATGATCCTCCCTCAAAGAATTATGCAATGATAACTAGTGAGAAGTTTGGTGTCAAACAATGCAGGTGAATCGATTGGATCCCATAAGATGCACAATCACACCTGTCAGTGATGACTCAAGTTGGCTGGCTGAATTTGTAAGTTGATAAATATGGTATAGAAAGATGAAAATTGATATTGTAAAATTCTTTTGGAAAAGTTGTTTTACAAGTACAATGATTCATACACATAATAATATACATATGCTATAGGCTTATATTGTATGTAAATATCAGATATGCATTTATTCTGGGATATTACATATAAAGAAAGCACTCTTTTAGCTCTAAAACATTTCATAGTACAACATTATTTCCACTTCGAATGAAACTGATATCTGTCTTTAACCTGTCAATGCAAACCTATGTTATCCAGTAGTTTCTTGTGTCATTGACTTGCTTTAAATAAATTTCTCTGAAAACGATTAAGATTCCCTTTTGAGGTCCTCCTCTATGGCTTCTTCCTTGGCTGTCATTTGTTTCTGAATGTCTAGAGGTGTAATTCTAGTGATTCTGTAGGTGCCCCCCTGAGCCTTCTGACATTTTCCTCCCTCTGATCTGCCATTATGTTGATGTGCCTTTCTGTCACACTTGATCAGAGATATACCTTCTTGTTTTTGGACTGTTCTGTTTCTCTTTTGTGTTGGTTCTCTATCTCCAGTTCACCACCTCAGATCTAGTCGACCAACACCAGGCGGAGATGTCATAAACTATCTCATGATGCCTAGCCGTGAAACGCGCTGTAGAGAAAACATCTACTTGCGGCTGTCACAAGGATGAAATGGATAGATTTATACACGCTCGGAAAAATCTCACTCTGTATAAAGCCACTTCTGTACTCACAGTCTACAGTCTTACGATAGTATATGACAAGGCTCATAAACCTCATGGACTATATATGTGACATGCCTGTGACCATAAGAGCAAAATAACCTTCACATCCAGGGGGTCACCTTTAAAATAAACTATAGATATAGACATACTTATGTGTACCTACAATGCAGGTCCAACATATATAATTCTTACAATTATAAAACAATTAGCCATGCCAAAACACTAGCAAATACGTTATACCAGGATGAACCGGTACCACTTTTAAGTGTCTATGTACAGATCAGTTTGCCCTGTTATATAATTAGATGGGAGGTCAATTTGTCCAGAAAAACGAGAATATTTCTTCTTGATGTGTCGTTAGAGGTGCTGATGGACAGGTAACTTAAGTTGCTGGTTTTATCTTCGTAAGTACACTGTAGCGCACATTCTTTCAGCTGCCCTAGGAAAATAATTTAATGTAAAGAATGGAAGAAATATTTAATAAATTTGCTTTGATGATTGTTCACCGCTTCCGTGGTGATTGAGTCAATTTCAAAAAAGCAAAAATATGATCAATTGAGTAAATAAAAACAACAATCTAATCTGGTGAAGCAATGAAAAGAAATTCTAGTTATTCCATCAGGAAATCAATTACCAAATGACAAATTGCATCAAGGCTAGAAAAAGATTCAATTAACCAAATTTAAAGCTGAGCAATTAAAAACTTGTGAATCATCTCATTTAAGAACCGAAGAGTGGCTTTTTCAAATGAGAGTGAAATCAGAATCTTTAAAGGAAGTTTTATGAAATGATCAAAGCGACCAACAGTCAAAGAACTCTGAGGTGTTTGCATGCTGTGAAATGTATTTTCTTCATTAGAAATTAGGATATTTGATTACATTTCTTGCAATATAACTCTTTTTCCCTCCACCTCGCCTCATCCTATAATAAGAAATTGGTGCAATTCAAAGAACCCATAAGATGCAAGAGATGAACAATAAAAAGGGCAAGGACAATCCAACTACCACCAATATAAGGTAATTGCTATTTTGTCCTTGCAAGACAACCTCAAAATTTCAGTTAAGCCACTAAATCAAGGTCATGAGTGACCTATATTGTGTCTGATAGGACCAAATTTAGTCTGGGGGCCAAGTGGCAAAAAGTGCTTTATTTAATGGTTTTGTGTGCACCAAGAGAGGAATGGACAATCTATACATCGTTGGAATCGCCAGGTTCCATAGATTGTGGAATGGGGGGATGCAGTAAAATCGCTTGGTGCAGTTTTTTATAAATCGGTTGCCTTGACAACTAAGTCATAACTGCAAAATACATAACCTTGCAAACTTTATCAAGATTTTCAATGACTTTGGTTCTAGTTAGGTGTAATTTATCTTCAATTTTGTATTTTCACAAAATTATTATGCAATAATGCTGTCAATAACTGAAGCTAAACGCAAGTTTGTCTATAAGACAATCTTAAAGCAAAATATTGAAAAACTCCAATGGTTGTTCAGTTGAACAGTTGCACACAATGCAAGTCCATCAGTTTAGACCAAAAAACAGCCTGGAAAGTTTCCAGTGGAAACACCCAGGCCCAACCAAAATCCAATAATAAAGTTTGGTATACACTAAGGAGGAATGCTTAACACTGTTTTTGTGTGTTATGATACAAGCTCCAGGTCAAATCTGAGGTGCCTCCCTATCTACATGTGTATTTCTACTCTAGAGTTAAAGTACTTTTGCAAGTGACAAGTGTTTTCAAAAAACGCATGACTATAAGTGACAAAAACTCACCTGAAAGAGCCTACATGTGTGTTGTAACACGTTTTATATATCATCTTGAGAAACCCTTCAGAAATAATTTTCGGAACATTAGAAAGCTTCAACTTTTCAGAAGTTCCTTATTATAATGAATAATGAAAGTTCGAAATGATATCAAGTGGAATTTGTCATGTCTGTAGGTTTTCTTGATTGGCTTATTGCATGGCACATGTTGATGAAATGACATTATATTTGATTTGCTGAGACTAACTACTTTTTCAAAAAGGGGAGTTTATGTACTTAGTGGCAATGGAATAAACTTTTTAAAAGTTAGACGTTGTTAAATAGACATTCAAATATAATGGACTATTTGGGATTATTCTTCAATTTGGCTCTTATATTGTTGAGCCTCTGGATACCATGATTTGGCACTCAGATATGAACTCTCCATTTGCATATATAAAGTTAATCAGCTATCATGGGGGGGGGGAGCATTTATAAACAAGAGTCAATGATAGCTTTGTCTCTGGGCTCATCTCTGCAGTATTGCTTTGACTGACTGCCGCCAAATCACAGCATTTTCCAAACGTTTATTTGCACATATATATTTGGTTGACAGAGCAGTCCACTATTTGGTTCATCCTAACATGCATATGCATGCAAGGAGGGGGACGGGGTGAAGGAGCAGTAACTTTTGTCCTACAAAAGTTTTGGAAAAAAAGGCTAATGAATGAGGGAAGATGATTTAATGAATATTATTGAAAATCAATGGTTTCCTACTAATTTCCTTTATGGTATCCAGTGTAAATCTTGAAAATCGAGCCAGAGCATGCTATCAATTATATTTTAAGCAACTGATGACATTGGAACACAGAGCTTGCATATATGATGAAGTTTACCAAGAATCATCATCATTCTAACATTCAAACTAAACCTCACCTGACATGGCCTGACCATTGTGCACTGTAAACGCCTCCCCCAGGCACCCCACTCACCCGGAGTATCCACCTATCCTTCTTTTTCTGTCCTCTCCCTCTGATGAGGGCAATCAACCTCCTGACTACTCCCTTATTCATCCTTTCGACTACACCTCTGCCCCAAATCCAGGATTGCATGAATCTGTCATGACAAGTCATCAAAAAACCTTACTAATTATTTTCTCCTGCTTTCAATTTTCGAACTACACCACTCATACTTTGTACACCTCTAAACCGCCACCAAACCCATATTATTGTACCAAATTCAGATCCTTACATGCAAGTTGATTTTTCACATATTTGCTACGAAAATAAACTAAGCTATCTACCTGCCCTCTGCTGGAAATGCAAACATTCACATTTGCCATGACAAGTCACACATTTCAATCTGTGACAGGTCATGAAACAGTCAAATCTTTTCACTTCCCTACAGTTGTATTACAAAGGATTCATTTCACACTTCTGCAATAGGCCTAATTGTTCTAAAAAAGGTTCCTATCAACTATAACCCATGCATGACATGCTAATCCCATATAACACTCATGTTACCATCATGTTGCTCAATGAACTTTCACATCCCTGTCATTTTCCAAATTAACCATCAACAAAATCTTTCCCCCTTCTCAGCACAGCTCCTTAGCATTCACATTCAATTACCACATGAATAATAACAATTTGTTAACCCCTAATCATCTACCATAGGCCTACCTTATACTCTTATTGGATCATTACCTTTTTACACATGCTGCCATTTACGTAATGTATGTTGTCAATGGGTTTTTCTAGTTCCATATAAGAGAAAAGAACAGTACTGGACATCATGTCTGAGGAAACTTTCGTTTTGAGCTTGCTCTGTTTTGGGTGGCATCTCATATCAAAAAGGCAAACATAACAACTAAGCAGAATTTACATGGAGGTGGGCAAATTCAGAGCTGACAAAGGGATATCATTTTTATAAGAAAAGTTACCTCAAAAGTGCTCTTATAGAGGGCTGTCATTGAAGGTGCTCGTTCTGTTAAAAATCTCAGGAAGCTTATTTGTGATATGAATGGAGGACTGGTGTGCAAATGTGTATTTTACAGACAAACAACTGCAATGTAATTAGTGATTGACAGGTGAGGTAGGTGGTATTTTATATATATTTCAAGCTTCAAAGGAAAACTAATGTATCTCATCAGTTCCAGTATAATGAAATGGTCTCCTTTCTCGCTCTGTTTACTTGTCTTTTATGTCTCGTCATTTCCGTTGTGACAAATAGACTGAGTCATGGCATTTTTTTAAAGAGGAAATAGTTTTGATGCTTATACAAGAGACCTGACTTCATAGCCAAATCGCAATCTGCCTCACTCATTGTGAATATACTATAGGACACTTAATTCATTGTTATTCCAGTTACGAAAATGATTAAATCAAGCTTAGCCGACATTCAGCTCGAAGGCATTTGAAAATAAAGAACGGCAAATTGTCAGCTAGACAAGAAATGCAAGAAAATATTCATAATGCCAAAAAGGGGCTGCATACAGTGCATAGTGTATGCAAAGTAGGTTTTCCCCTTATGCAGGCCTATTTAAAATAATCCATTTTTGATTGATTGCCTTGAGTTATTTTTTCTAAATGATAATAATTTTGTTTGTTGGTATGCGAATCACTTGACAGTGCCAGGTATTCTACTTTAAACTCTTTGTTGCGTTTGTAAGACGCGTTTGGTAAAATTGTCTAAAATTGCAGGTGGCCAGAGCTGCCCAGGGCGGAGTACTCAGACACTCAGTACTCATACTTGTCGGTACTCAAGTACTGGGTGCCTAGTACTTGTACTCGTATTCGTACTTGTAACTCCAGGATGTTTGGTACTTGTACTCATACTTGTACTCGTGCATGAGTGCAGTACTTGTACTCGTGCTTGTACTTGTGAGTTCAGTACTTTTACATGTACTTGTCTGATGTTCAAGGCAAAGATGAAGTGAAATAACTGAAATGCTCCCCGACAGACACTTAACTATGATGACAGATATCTTACTCATAATGAAAACATCTTAATGTAGATTTTCATACTGCATGCACAATTTTGCCATTTGATAGCTGTGTTTTATATTGGCCTTTGAAGACTTCAGTAATTGGCCATGACTGCTGCATTGTCTAATGTGACTTGGATTAGCCTTTCAGAGCATAGTCAATGCAATAGTTCATTCAAATGACTGAATGAGCAATATCTTTTGAAAAATACCAATTTATCAAACTCTTTTCAATTTTTTCTGTTTCTTTTATCTTTTGGTCAAAATCTGACCAAGTGTCCCTATATTTATGTAACATTCTCTACATTGATATTTACCCCAATTGTAGCAGTGTGGTGAGTTCTTGGCTTTTATAACATGATAAGCAACCCTCACAGTCGTTAAGCTTGTTGGTCTCCGGTTTATTCCAAAGTTGAATTTAGATCCCAGAGGTAAATGTGATCCTCCTGCTTAAAACTTCTATGTTTCACTATAAAGAGTATGTGGTATAATCTGCACTTGCCACGGTGCCCAGGGAAGTCTCAGAAGAGCCACATAAATACTTTATAAGAAAAATAGACTTTACAACCAGGATAGAGATAAGTGACTGCATTTGGCTGCTTGCGGACATAAATGACAGTCATATTATGACTGCATGTATATGTAAGGGTGCCATTTTGCATGGTAAATCGGTAATTGGGAGACATATTAATAATGCTAACTCACTGGTGTTGCTCATTCACTTACACATACTTGTGCTAATAAGAAAGAATAGGATATGACCTAACCTACTGGACATGAGTCATAATGACTCATAAAGCATGAAATGGTGAGTTGACACTGCATAGGGATATGACAGTCATTATCATCATGGTCTTAAGAGGTGCAATTTTTGTAATCATTTGTATTGATGGTTTGTTCTGATTGCTTTATGTGCAATAAATTAAATGAAGGTAAAATTCATGCTCAATTACAAAATAAGTCAAAAGTATTGCATAGTGCATACTTGTTGAATACTACTGTTATGGATTCTGTAGTTTCCACACTTACACCCAAAAGACTAGTCGATGAACGTCAATCGAAGTGATTGCTTCTATTATGCTGTTTTTGTTTGTGTCTCTCTCTTTGCTTGTGCTAGCTGTAGTTTTCTTCAGAGGCAGATCGAGAAAATGTTGGTGCAAGGGAAGTTATAGCAACAAGGAGCAAAAAGCCCTTAACATGATGTAACTCAGCCCTGACGTAATTGCATGTGGTGTTTAAAAATATTAAAAATCACACCTGGTGGCAGAGGGGAGATCTACTCCACACCCCGTCTTTCCGTCCCTAGATTTCCTTGATTTATGTAATTATCTGATTGTTTTCCTTTCCTATTATTTGAATAGGACCTATGTTTGTTGCATTTGAAGGACCTAAGACTTGCAAGAGTTTCCTCTTGCTGGGTCAATTTCATGATGGCTTATCAAAGAAAGGACCTTGTTGGTTGTTGGTCGAACAATCACTTCTCCTGAGTGCACCTGCTTTTCAATTCCTCTTCAAGTGGTGGAAATGTGACCCTCCATCTTCATTAGTGTACTACACCAGTGTGCCATGGGCTCGTTCATTGTGTATCGTTCCTTGAGCAATGTCCCAATTACTGTGGTTAAGGGCTTCCTGGCATTTGGGAAATGAAATAGCTAGGGCAAGAAAGAGCAGAAGGAAGGTATGATTCAATGAAATCAGTCAAATGGTTGATAGACAAATATGCTGGGTCAATGATTATTCATAAGGCATGTTGGTTTGGTTTTGTAGAAGGTTACCTGACGAGAAGGTGTACCTACCTTATGTCGTGAGATACACTCTTTATAGATATTACTAATCTTCTAGTGAAGCTGTCATTATATGTTCATGGTGCGCATTGAAAAAGCATCTCATACAAGATGAATGAAACCAAATTTATCAACTTGTATCTCATCAGACATGCTTTATCCAATTACAAGGATCATCTGGATTCTATAACACTACAATGTTAACGATAGGGCCTATATATATTTGTAAATGTGGCAGCAACTGGATTATGAGTTTTTTTGCCATAAGAAAGAACTCCCAAAATAGTTCTTGCAAAGAAGAAATACAAGAACAGTCAGCAGAAAGAAAAAGAATTGTGAACCAAATGTGTGGAAATAAATGATACAGTGTTGACAGGAAACGAAAGCGCCTTATTCCGGCCTGATTAATTCACAAAGCCAGGTGATATTTTTCTTTCATGGTCTTCAACAATTCCTAACAAAAATGGTAGAAGGAGCAGTCACCAAGTGTTTCCTGTTGAATATGCTAACATGACAGACAAAAACATGTGTAGGATGTGTCTTACTCTAGTGTCATTCTATTTTTGCAGCTAATTGAACTTCATGAACTTAAGAAAAGGCCTAGGCAAATGCACAAAATTTACTTCAACACATACTCTTTCATGACTGCTGAATCACCAAATAAAAAACAACGTCAATGGTTGAGTGATACACTGTACTTTAATGCTTGAACCGTAATTTACATTGTTTGTCAAATGGTGGCATTAACTGACAATGTAACATTATCATCCATTTGTCTTTGCTTTCTATGTTACTTGCTTGCAGCTCAGTTGAGCACTTTTGATTTGAGAGATGTTGGATAATGAAATGAACCATTAATTGTTAGCCATACGCCACACTGTCCTCATCAAAATGGAGGCTGTATTTGTTAGATAAGAAATCATTAACCTGTCATTTAATTGTTTTCCATGGCCTGTTTGGATTACTCATAGGCATATTTCGCGGGGGGTCAGGGGGGGCTGCAGCCCCCCTTGGCATCAGGGCAAATGGCATATATCAGGGCAAATCCTGACCAATCAGGGCAGATCTACTGCCCTGGTCACATCCATGCCATGTTAAAATTTCAGGGCAAAAAAGCGACAGCCCCCCCGTGAAACGCTTGTCCCGTACGCCTATGGGATTACTGGCTTCAGTAGAGGGATTTGATGTGCTAAAACGAATCCAGATATGTTAGTCACTGACCATCAGTTCCCTAAAGCTTTCATCACACTCACCTGTAGTACATCTTTTAGGGTCTCAGGTCTACTCCACAACTGCCCTGATGTTGCCCTGATAAGATTGATGAAATTTTCAAACAGGTTATGTAGCATCCTGTAATATCTCACACTCTAAACACAAAATGCACTCCGAAGTGCCTAAAATGGTACACCAGCCTGTCACAAATAGATACACCAGTTGATACCTCAAAGTACCCCAAAACAAGGTGTTTTCTAAATACCCTACTATAAGGTTCTTCAAAGTACTTGAATGGGGTACTTCGAGAGCACTTAGCATTAAAATGTATAAGATCTTATGCTACCTTAAATGGTTCTTGAACCGTTCTTCTGTATATCCAGCAATAGACAGTGAAGTTCAAGCAAAAAACCATGCGATTCACACCATGTGTTTCATCGTTGTGAACACATCTGACATTGTTATGCAAACGATGGGTAGTGAAGTGATGACATCACAATTTCTTGAGGTTCTGATTGGTCAGTGTTGTTACTAGAGATCTTTTTAGGCCATTCAAATAAAATACTGCCTCTCGAAATTATTAATATCAATGTGACTGGAGGTCTTTTTTTATTGTGGGATGTAAATGAAACTTATGGGAGTGTGGTTCACAGCACTGAAGCTCACTTATGTCTGGTCCGCGCAGAATAAACACTCGAAAACATTGATCACTCAATTTTCTGACAAACCCATCATGTTACCATTCAAATGAAAAGTCATTTTGTGGCAATTTCAAAAATGGCAGTTAGAACTTTGTAGCTTTAAAATTGACAAAGTTATGCAAAACCGCGGGTTCGCGAATTAACATTTTTTTGCTGTTTTGGCTAAAACTTCAGGCTCCTTGAGCACCCACTTCTATTTAACTTAGGAGTCCAAAATTATGCATGGGTGCATCATTTGGCAAGTGGAACAAAATGAGGGGGTGTCTTGCCCTCTACGGTGAAATTGATGTTTTTTCGAACCACCCTAATGGCCAATGGGGTACAGCATACTCCACTACTCCAGTCTCCACAGTATACCAATCACAGATTATTCCCCATATATCGCCTTAATTTTTGCAATTGTAGATTGACCTGCCCACCCTGGATGAGAGCCATGTCGTTTGATATTTGCCTTGACCTGATCTTTAGAAAATATCTCTTTTTTGATAAATTACTGAATACTGTTTTCGTGTCTTTTCAGGTCATCAAGATGTTGGTGATTGTGGTGGCCATGTTTGCCTTCTGTTGGTTGCCTCTTCAGACTTACAACCTTCTATCAGAAATATTTCAAGAAATCAATTTGTGAGTATACACATGGTATTGTTAATGTTTTAGCCTCCACATCTAAATGTACCTTGGTATTTTACTAGCATTAGACTGGTTTCATACAATTTATGCAGTGAGATTTTATCTAAACACAGACTAAAATTCTTTCTTCGACCAAATATTTTTGGTTATTTATGATTGTTTTAATGATTCTATGCAAAGTAAAAACCATTTTCACTGTCAACGTGTTTTAGGGGCCTGTGAGACTAAGATGTTGACTTTGCAGCTGTTTTTGTTGCTGTTGTTGTTTATGATTGCTTCACTTGCACTTTGTGTATCGCTCTTTCGAAATTTTCTCATAATAAGTACTTTACTCATTACTGTAACATTAGCTTACATCAAAAGGAAAAGCAATTACATTTACGCATGATTATCATTGAATGCCTTAGCAGCTGCAGCATTTGCCAAATTGTTATTTTGTGTCTGAAAAATTCTACATATTGATTGAATTCTGATTTTTATAGCATTATTAGCAATTCAGCTGTTTTATTAGATTGAAATGAACAATTAATTTCATGTGCATTGTTTGACCAAAACTGCCTCGTAAATCTTGTCACCCCCCCTCTCTGAAAATTACCTGGCTATGCTACTGACCATGACGACCAATATGCGTTGTGAATTTCACACATCACCATGATAATCATGACTCTATCTACGAGGGGTTTTCCAAAAGTTCTGTCCAACTTGCAATAACTTTTGCAATATTAAATACAGAAACATGATATTTGGGTCAGGTAATATTGAAGTAATTTGCAACTGATCCTGAAAAAAATCAGATCATAGTTCTTAACAAAATTAAATGGTTAATTTGTTGCCATGGAAACCAAAAGTCATGAAATGCGGCCCAGGGCACTATTAGGGACACATATTCATTATATCTTGTCAAAAAATGTAATTTTACCAGTATTACAGGACAAGAAACATATTTTAAATAATCCCTAACATTTCACAAATTTTTGTAATAATGAACATGACACTAAGTACATTTCCAATAACATTATATATCCCTTGAAAAATCAATGCCTCATAGTTCTTACGTTAAGATCACAGTTGGTGTTTCGCAGACTTTTTGTTCTTTACCATGGGTTTTCCATAAGTTCTGGCCAGCCTGTCACAACTTTTACTAGATTTTAGCTATAAAAATGATATTAGGGTCAGATAATATTGAGATAATTTGCAAATGATCCCCAAAAAATCAGATCATAGAAGTAAAAATAAATTGTTGATTTGTAGCTATGGAAACCATAGTCATGAAATGCGACCGAGAGCTTGTTAACAGACACATACTTGTAAATATATGTAATTATTACAAGAGATATGGAAAGAATATTTCCAAAACATTCATAGTCATTTCAAAACTTCCGAAAATAATGACTGGGACCTTGTAAATATGTTTTCTCATACTTTCTATTCATTTCTAAGTATGATACCTCAGTCTTCATGTTAAGGTCAGTTTTGGCATTTTCCAGTCTTCTTTTCTTAGGTTTTCCATTGTGTCTTCTCTTCATTCAGAAAACATTTGTACAATTTTTAATTGGTTCTGTCACTCATACTGTCTTCCTTGTATGTATAATAATAGATTCTTACACTCTCTGCTAGTTTTATCCAATTAAATTTTTAAAAATGAAACACGTACATATGTTGTCATCCATATCCAAAAAATTGCTCATCTTGTATAAAAAAAGCTGAGAAGCTGCATGAGGTATGGTAAAGTAACTGAGATGTAACAAAAATATCAGTTTCCATTGTTATTAATGATTTTACAATTAACTGATTATATT
Source organism: Platynereis dumerilii (assembly GCA_026936325.1). Classification (NCBI taxonomy): domain Eukaryota; kingdom Metazoa; phylum Annelida; class Polychaeta; order Phyllodocida; family Nereididae; genus Platynereis; species Platynereis dumerilii. The sequence continues at coordinate 53,640,807 of JAPTHN010000001.1, forward strand.
TCATGAAAAAAATTAAGAATATACTTCAATTCAATATGTCAATACACAGATAATGCAAGCAGGTGTTCAGTTCGTTTTAAGTGAGATCTACAAAGTCTGGGCCGCATTTCATGACTTCTGGTTTCCATGGCAACAGATTAAGCATTTATTTTCAATTTTATTATCTGAATTTTAAGGAGTTATTTGCAAATTACATCAATATTATCTGACCCAAATATCATGTTTCTACATCAAATCTAGCAAAAGTTATGACTAGTTGGACAGAACTTATGGAAAACCCCTCGTACAGGTCTAATTGATTGTGTTTGAAATATTTACTGCTCCACAGCAATGTTAGGAAACCCAATGCTCAAGTATGAGATCAATGACTCAGCAGATACTCAAGGGATGGAATCTCAACCTGTTTCGCAACAGGTTTTATGGACTATGAAAAGAGAATAGTTAGTCTGAGACTTGACACAGGGGAAACAAGATCTACCAGAATACTTGCAGATGTCCCGATACAGATGATCCGGATCCAGTGTAGGGATCTTCACCAAAATCGATCAGTTCTTCGTTGTGGCGATTGAAAAAATTCTACAGAGTTTCATTAGTCAAAAAATAATCATTAACTGCAGTCCTGATCCATTATTTCTGATGCCTGTCTAAAATATAAAATAAGTTATTCATCGGAGAATATCACATGCATATGGATATTACATGTCTCTGTGGCATCAGTGATCATCAGCTTTTCATGAGCATTGAGCGATAAAGCATATTGCTTGCTATACATTAATTGCACAAATCTTCCCAATTACTGCTTGATTAATTTAGTGTTGTCTCATCTATCTATTTTGTTCCTTTTCAGATACCGGTATATCAGTTTAATTTGGTTTTGCTCTCACTGGTTGTCCATGAGTAATTCCTGCTGTAATCCTTTCATATATGGCCTGCTAAATGTGAGTGTATCTTTATGTGTGTTTTACAGTTTGACAAAACTCAATGGGCTACCATTACAATTTGATATATCCACAAAATCCATGAAAAATCTCCTTTTCAACTCTTAAAATTACAAATTATAAACAGTAAACTAAAGTGAAATAGTTTGATGCAAGTTCATGAGCAATCATTTGTATTGTTGTAATTGGCAGTGAAATGGCCTGCTGCTTAGGGCTAAACTTCATCTTGATACAGATCTCTGTTTGAAATAATCTGCAAATGGTGTGATTCTGGGAAAATCTTCGGGATATCAGGGAATGCCCCTGTCAGAACTACAGACTTGGCTAGCCACAGGCACCACAATGCCCACAAAATAAAAAAAGTCAGCCCTACTTACATACTTTTATTGTTAGCTAACACTTAAAGTCAACCATAGAAAGAAATGTCTTGCCACCATCCTATTTTCTGAGACAGAACATGTGTGTCATTCGTTGCAAGTGCCCTGTTAGTGTATAGGTTTAAATTTTTTAACTCAGATCTACCTGAAATGTATTTACTGATTCTAAAATCTTGTGATATAAAAATTTAATATCATTCGTATTGGAGTCTTCTTCTTTGATCATGTTTTGAACTATTGCCTGTTCAAAAATAATTCTTAGATAATGTTTAGAATCACTAATTCGATCTTTTGCTGTAATTGAAATATCTTTTTATCAAGAAGGTATTTAATTTCTTGTAATGATGTCTTACATGTCTTATTCAATTTTTTGTCTTTTCTTCCAGGAGCGCTATAAGAATGCTTTCCGTCAATTGTTCCGCACATGTCCCTGTCGATGCTGTCGTTGTGACGTGAAAGAGAATACAGTGTTCTTTGAGCATTCAGAGTGCAGTGTCAGACGCAACAGCAATACTAACACGCACACAACAAACGTTCAGCTCAATGGACGCTTCAAAAGATATCTTCGAGTAAATGCAAATGACGCTGAACAGAGTTACGTTTGAGGACAGCAAAACTATTTTATTGTTACGGATATCAGTTCGATTCACACGATTGAGAGAATTTGTGCCAATTGGGGATTTTGTCATGATGGACCAATTACAGTGAAACATGACATTTTTCCAATTCTGAACACAACTCACACAATGAACAACAAACAACAAACATCGAATTCTGATCTTGCAGAGAAGGCTTATAAAATTTTAAATCCTTGTCAACTTGCCCAAGTTTCTAACACTATTTCTTGCTCATGCTGCCTGATGCTGTAGCGTATGAGATGGCATTCTGTAAAATAAGACAAGCAGTCCAATATAAAATATAATCAATGTGTAAATATTTACAAAGTGTATATACAGAAAAAAATAACTGAAGAGATCCACCACTGCGATGTGGACATCTCATTCTGACATGCCTGAGATGAAATGACTTAGTTGGCTTTTGAGACGTGGCAATAGCAGACTTAATCAATATTTGGGAGGATAAACTGAAGTGCCAAAAGTTTGTCAAGCGCTTGAGCTTTCGATAAAGACAGCAGGCCACTCAACCAGGGCTAGAGTCTTTAACTACAGCTGTTGATGACCTGTTGCGCTGAATGGCATCATAACGCCAGATGGCAGAGTTATCAAACACTGGCCTTTAGTACTGGCTATTAACACCAGGAGGTGATAAATCTCTCATATCAAAAGAGCCAACTTGAATTAGAGGAGTCCAAAATGAAAACCCCACGCACTCTACCTCAATTCTGATTAATTGCAAGAAATATGAAGGCTCTCTTGGCACCTGTGTTGTATTGTGCCCTCCTCAGGCCAATATTTTACTTTAAAGGTCCGAGTTATTGTCAAATACGCCTACTTATTTTTTCTACAATTTTCAATGACTGCTTGCATGGATTATTTATAAACTTTCCACAAATTCTTACCATTGACTGTTACATTTGCTGGCCAGTGACAAAAATATACTGTGTGATTACAGCAATAAAGAAGAGTTTTTTTATTTGACATGAGCAGTTGGTCTTTTCAACGGAAACAAATGAGAATTTGGGAAATTAATCAAATGCCCTCATTAACTTTGAATATGTGCATTCACCTTTCGTGGCTAACCACCTTTTTGAACTTGTGTTAAAAGAATATTCTAGTCATTTTGAAATTGTAATTTCAAATTAACATGATGTACAATGATGATCACAAAACTTGTTTTATTGAATAATTAATGAATCAAAGACATGTGGAACTATGTCAATGTCCATGATATGAGTTTAGTCAGTCTACTCCACTTGTGTCGTACATTGGTTTTATCTTCATGAAGTCCTGAACCCTAACATTTCACATCACTCTGTGGATATTTTGACAAAAAAAGCTGTTGCCCTTTATCTCTCATATCCGAGAATGGAGGGAGGCCTCTTGGATGGATTGGATTATAATTTTGAAAAAGAAAAGACCTTTTTCTATCTAGTCAAACTGATAGCTGACATAAATCAAACAATGAAATACATCCTGGAGCCTCTTGGTAATGCCCATTGCTGAGCCAGGCATCAAATATAACATGGCTCTGCCTATCTTCGGAAATGGATAAGGACCGAGAAATGAATTGTTTCTGTTTGTGAATAAATTGTCGGACTTATATATTTTGACAAAAAAAGTTGTTTTGCCCTTTATCTCTAATATCCGAGAATGGGGGAGGCCTCTTGGATGGATTGGATTATAATTTTGAAAAAGAAAAGATCATTTTCTATCTAGTCAAACTGATAGCTGACATAAATCAAACAACGAAATACATCCTGGAGCCTCTTGGTAATGCCCATTGCTGAGCCAGGCATCAAATATAACATGGTTCTGCCTATCTTCGGACATGGATAAGGACCGAGAAATGAATTGTTTCTGTTTGTGAATAAATTGTTGGACTGTATCAAGATGTAACCCCAATGATATCCACTATGCTGTTTGTTGAGTGATTATAATTGCTATTCATCTATTTTGTATTTTCTACTGAGTTAGACAATGGGCTCATTATAGTTATGGGACCATGCACTTACAAAGAGTCTTTTTCCTGTTGTTGTCATTTAATACAGTATTACTTGCTGAATTGATACTTACTCTTCTTATGTATATCCTATTTTCCGATTTGATATTTTCATTAAGTCATGACTCATCTTCATCAAATTGATTTAATTTTGTACCTTTGTAAAAAAGGCTTTGTTATTTGTGTTATTGTTTGTTAATTATATTGCTAGACACTTGTGTTTTATTGTGAAAATGCACTGCAGTAACAATTTGTTTTGTGATCATATAACATGCTTATGAAAGTGTTTGTGGAATAAGAATGCATCAATGCAGTCATATCAAGTGTAATTAACCTGACTTATTATGTATTATGAATCCCACTGAAAAATAAACCTGTATTAGTGCCTGAACAATGCAAGTAGTAGTGAGTGACACTTCAAAGGTTGTGACAATCCAACATAGAAGTCAGTGTCATGCCTTTCCAATGCCACTGCCAGTTTGTAGTGGCTTGAGAATGCCTGAATCTTTATCAACTGTACAGATGGTCACTAAAACGAATTCGGCAAGTGCACCTTAGTCTCTGCTTATGCCTTGTGACATTTTTGCTCCCTGAAGTACCCATCCCTCTAGTTATTCATTGTGAGGCAGTGGGGTAACATTTACTATTGTATTTTCGTTTTTTGCACTCTATTTTAGATTCAAAAGGGGCTGTTAAAATGCAGATATCTTCATTGTAAATCTGAATTTATATGTCTGGTACTGTAGAAAGTGCATTTGAATTGTTATATTCCCATATTGTGAAATGTATATGTTCCATGGAGAAAGAATAAAACAAAAGTCTGAACACTCTTGTCATTTTTCAAGAATGACCAAACGTGGATAAAAGGCTCACTGATCATGTGACAAAGCTGCAGGATTGCATAAGGAAAACAGATGCACAAGAAAAAGGGGAAAGATAAAAAGTGCTCAGAGTTATTGGAATAATTATCCCTTGTAGCCAATTTTAAGTATGCAAAGCCGCAATAGTGGCCTCCGAGGCCCCTTCCCTTTCTCAAGCCTCAAACATACAATGATTTAAAAAAATTCCTTCAAAAGTGGTATAAGTGCATTAAATTAAGAATGAAGGTCCTGCACTTCTATCTTGCCAGCTTCATTTACGAAGTCATCACTGTAAGAGTTTTTGATGATGCTGATTGCTGAATCCATTTTTTGTAGGTTTAAGATCACTAAAAGGTCAATGTTGTCCCTTTTTAGTTAAATTAATCAGAATTTCACTCAAAATGCAAATATATATAATTTTAATTGTGTTGAAGTGGACTGACAGAGAAATATCAGCTCTGGGGCCTACGCTCAGACTGTCACCAGTGAACATGTTCAACTTCAATAAATTCACAACGGCTCTACAATTGCATTAATGAAATTTAATATTTCAATGAGAAATTTCTTGGATGCTTGGAATTACCTAAATAATGCAATTAATTATTTATATGTTCTTAAAAAATCATTGTACTTTAATATGTATATTACCCTTGTTTAATGTTAATAATAATTATGAACTATCACTCTACCTATATTTCAAATGATCCTGACACATTGTAATAATTCATGCTGACTGTGCCAGTTCGATAATCTTTTTGCTTTTACTGGTGCCGTACACAGTGGCGTCCCTATGGGGGGCACGGGGGGGCACAGGCCCCCCATATTGGACCTGTGCCCCCCCAGGTGCCCCCCCATATGAACATTCCAACTCTGGCTAAAATATACAATTAGTATAGTTGGTGCCCCCCCCAGAGAATCGCGTGCCCCCCCAGGTGCCCCCCCCATTCGAGACCCCTCAGTTACGCCACTGGCCGTACAATAAACAAACCAACAAAACAAAAAAAAAGCTAACGAAGGTAAGGCTAAGAAGCTACAATCAGATTTGTATGTTTCATCTGCTGCATTGCTTAATACAGCAATGACTGGGTTAAAATAATTGCAAACCTACTCAATGGAAGTAAATGACAGTTATGACAGTTATGACAGTTATAGGAAACTTCATATTCCAGACTGGCTTTAAATTCAACAAGGCCGGTGTGAAGGATCCCAGTAGCAATTGCTGAGAGGTTTAACTGTTCCAAGATGAATCATTGTCTCTCTGCACCAACGAAATGTCTTCAGCATTAAGAAAACACCTTGAGGGTAACAGGACACCCCAATGGTAGTACCGGATATCCTGGAGAGAGTGATTTAGCTTTTACACCCAAATTTACGGCTGCCAATTTATTGAGCTGAGAAGATGTAATGAAGTTATGGCAGCGCCTCCAACCCTAGAGTGTCATTACATGTAACGAAGTAAAGTAGTGAGAATCACAAATTGACATCATCTAACCTCCACCCACAAACAACTGTGACCGACACAATAGAAAATGAAAGGAAACGAGTAACTTTTTCCTCACCCTGTACCTATAGTATAACCAACCCCGAAAATGCACATTTATTAATCATCCAATTCTGTTACTAGTTCTTTTTAACTGCAATTAATAACATCTGAGCTACTGCAACGGTTACCTCTTTGTATTTGTAGGAAGATTACCTACTGTAGGTTTTATAAATTATGCAGGATAAAATGTACATTGTCTTTTTAGTCAAGTAATTTGCATCATACGTGTTCTGTCAAGGCTTGTCATGCCTGATTACCTGTCAATCAGTCCCTGATAAGATAGATATCTTGGCAGATAAGGCTTCTTCTGGTAGTGCCTTATCTGTCAAAATGCCACTCATTCATCAACTGCCAGGCTCAGCATCCTGAATAATAACTATAATTAATGCAATATATTGAAGAAATTTACCTGGAGGTTTTCATTGTGCAAAAGTTCAATATGGTTCATATCTTAAGCAATCTCCATTGAAGTTACTGCACTGGTTTGATAGTGAAGGAATCGCTGCTGAGTTACTTGTCCAATTAATTGCTTGATTTCTTATTTGATTAATAAGATATCGGGTCCTTCTAGTATAAGAATAGACTGTCAATCATGTCCTGTGAGTCTTGATTAACTTATGAGTTTTGGCTGTAAATTATTCTTCTGTTAAACTTATATGTCTTTAATTGACTTGATATTTTGAGAGTGAGCTAATTGAACGATACAGAGCGTACTCCTGCATTTTCCTCCGTATTTAAAAACATTTACACTTTTTTTCTATTCATACCACCAAATGAAAGTACAGATTGGCTATGCATGAATGCGGCACTTTCAAAGAATCAGATAATATACAATGTCAATCTGCAACTTTTGAACTTATTTGAGCCTAATGACACTGGCACAGGTTTTCTTCATTGTTTTAATCAGATTGTATTTGCTATCAATTTCCAAGGCATGTTTCTAAATATAGTAAAATTGAGTTCCTGAAAGACAACAGATGATGGTTTTGCATGCAATGCCGGTACTTATCTGCCAGAAAAGGCTTCGCATATATCAAACTTGTGTTTGTATGCAAATTAGACACACCGTAATTTGGTGGTTACTATTAGCAAACATGAAGCAAGTTTCAGTAAACGGTACATGCGTAGCAACTTTGCATTATGTAAAGCACAGGAAATGATGGAGACAGTTTTAGTCAGAGGGCACAAAGCAACCTGAAGTAAAGAGAATGGCACACAGAATAACTTTTCAAAATCGCCTTTCTGAATTTATAGCTGGAAAAGGAAACCTGATATCATTTGTACACAGAGTAAACAGACAAAACTTTCTTGATGTTACATTAGCAAAATGGCACTCAAACATACTGAAAGTGATTTGAATTTCACCCTTGCCTCATTTTTCTTCCTCTTTGATGAAACAGATCCCTGGGATTGCTTACTTTTTCCTTCTCTTTACACTCAACTTTTCATTTTGTTTGGTATCGCACTTTGGTAAAATCAAACATCTGACTATATATAAAAAGGGACCTTTCTGAAGTCACTTTCTAAGGTTGAAAGATCTATCTGAAGTCGCTTTCTAAGTTCCCCCGGATTCCGACTGAAGTCGCTTTCTAAATTCCCCGGGATTCCCCTTGTCAGATCCCACTTGTATTTCCCATTCTCACGGGTTGAATTTTTGAGAAACAAAAGCGGTGATGGGCTGAATGAAAGCTTATTTCCTGACGCACATTCTGTGCGAATTTCATGTTAATATTTCCATTCTAAGGTACTGTACAGGGGGCTAGAGATCATGGCCCAAATTTGGGCCATGATCCTGGGCACAGTCTGGAAAGGGTTAAGGTTAAAGGTTCCATCACACATTTGAGTTCTATTGGCAGATCCAAGTCTAAGATTTGCACAATTCACTTAAATTAGCTTCCTGCTAATGTTGTACTCTTGGAAGTTCCATATTGCACAAAATCGTGCAGTTTCACAAGATTCCAGATTCAATCTTCCTGCATTCATTTGTGCAAAATTGAATTTAATTTAATTTTATATTACCACCCAAATTTGGCTCATAGCCGCTGGTATTGGTGTTAAATCCAGAGTACAATCTAATTATAATAATATGTCAAATTCTAAGTACAATTATATAATAATCTGCAAGTTAGTAAATTACTTGAAAAGGGAATTGCATACATAGCAGTTTTTGATATACATTGTCTGTTCTGCAGAGAAATTTCACAGTCCATGCACAGTGGATCGAATAAATAATTCTTAAATTCATGTAGATAAAATGGAATGTTCATGTCTTGTCAAACACCGCGTCACAGAAACATAGTTTGGGTGGTTTTCTGGTGAGCACGCACCCTGTGGGTCTTTTTATCAAAATCAAAGGGAATCAGTTTCACCCTTAATACATACCAGCCTGTATTATTTGAAGCTGTTAGTAAGCACAAATACTGGGATGGCTCACTTCTGACATTTGCTCCTCAGCAGGCATTTAACCATGAATCAGACACTCCAGTTGGAAACGTGGCTTCCAAAGATTCTTCTTACATTCTCTCTGTCATTGCATCTGCTGGAATGCCAAACACTGTAGAGTTGCAGTCATGTTCGGTCTGCAAACTTTCTTTCTGATTTCAAATTCCATTATCCATCTAAAATAGCCAATAAATTAATCTTGAGACAATAATAAACTTCTTTAATCTGGCACATGGTAATTCTTGCCTCTTTTCTGTGTATATGGTCAAGTATGCTCCATGACGTCAGAGTGCCTCACTTCCACCACAGCGTATGCTTGCAAGAAAACTGTTGGTCTTGATTCATGATAATATGCTGTGTATCTTTATTATCATTTTCATTTTACCCGTATCATCGACTTAAAAAACCTTTTTAGGAAATAGCATCCATGATGCATCAATGACCACATTCTTTAGTGGATGATCCAGGGCAAGCAGCTTCTGTTGGTTAGACACATAAACACATACGAAGTTGCAAATTTTAATTTATTTTCAAATTAATGCTAAAGTGAGTTTGTATCACAGATAATGTGGAAGAACTTGCTTGAACAGAAATACTTCAAGAGTGATCTCGATGTCCAAACTTTGTGCCTCAAATGAGACTCATCACAATATGCTCATCACTACATGTATACATACAATGTAGGATGGCAACTGATGCAGGCTGCTTTTCAATTGAGTAAATATGTTCAACAGCTACAGTGTAGAGTAGGTCGGCGCAAGAAGCCTGGGTTAGGTGAGAGGCCCCCCCAGGGTTATATCCAAACTTAAATTTTGATGCGTTTATCTATTGATAGGATTGAAGCTAGAGGCGTTTTATAGGATTGAAGCTAGAGGCGTTTTAGGTGACGTTACAAATTTTCAGGGCAAACCGCACCAAACCATAGTAGAAATTAAAGAAACAAAAAAATGTGCATGGTTTTCATAACTTTGACTAGTTCTTTGAAAGGGGTTGTCAGAAATAACTTTGGAAATATTTAAAAGTATAAGGGATATCTGCATTGCTTCACTTTATGACCATCACATAAATATGATTTGGATCATGTTTTTCGCATTTTAGTTCAAAATATAGAGGTCAAATTAAAATATGTGGGTTTAGGGCAAAATGATATGGGGCATGAGGCCCCCTTCAGTGGGGGGTCGAAGCTGCTTCAGGAACCATTTAATAATGTGTACTTTACCTTAAATCTTGATAGAATAGCTAATTGAAATAGAAAAAAATTGGCCCGAAATTGAAACAGGGCAAAAAATATTAAAAAATAAAAGTATGAACAGAAAAATTCTGAAATTCAGAAAAAGTGAACAGAATGCCTTAAAAATGATAGAAGAACCCTAAGAAATAACTTTTAAAAATTGTCATAGGATTATAGTAGGGGGGCTTCTTGCCCGATGGGTGGGGTAAGAAGGCTATTTAAATTTTTTTTACAAAAATGGCTGTCACTCCTTTATTAAAATTGGTAGTCATTGGTTTCACTAATTATTAGTAGAGTCAAGTGATCCCTTCCTGACAGCATAAGCATTCAAATAATCTACCATTAAAAGTAGGTCAAATCGCACCTCGAAGTTAAGGGGGGCCGCATGCCCCCACCTACTCTACTACTGTGTATTATTTCAAGAACACTAATCATTCATTATAAGGTTATACAGTATGTAATGTTTATTTGTCCAATGTGCATGAACAGGTGCTATTTACACAGTGTGCAAAGAGTGCGCTGCTGTAGCCTGACAAGTTCACGCTTGACTGAGCAGCTGCTGGGTAATGATGGCTGGCTCTCGCACGGAGGTTTGTTGATAGCTTTTGTAAGTTTTGCAGTTTCAACTTGTACGGGGTTGACAGTCGAATTTCTGTATGTACTTTGATAGATAATGATATTCTGAGGTGTTCAGTCAGGGTTGTATCATTGGTAGACTCATAGACTGTCGGCTTTATAGACAATAGACAATAGACAATTTTTATTTCTTTTCGGTTTTACAAAAACATATAAACTTTAGCCTTAGGCTAGTGTCACCGAAATTAAAAACAAAGTAAAATGATTATGTAAAAGATTTAGACAAATTAGTTAGAAATTTAAAAAAATATAAATAAATAAGGACATGTAAAATCAAAATTATAGCAACATAGGACGGAAAGATTAAAAACAATTATAACAAATAAATTGTAAAAACAGAAGAAGACTACTTATACAAACTCTCCAGTTTTAAAATGTCAATTTTGGAGACTGCTTTTTTGAAGAGGTTGGCATCCTCAATGTCTTTTACATTGTTGGGTAGCCTATTCCACAAGGTGGCGCCCAAGTGAGTTAAACTATTCAGTCCATACAGAGTAGTTCTCTTTGACACTACTTCAATTTGATGCTTGTTGACAAGATCATAACTGGTTGTTTTTCTTTTAAACAATCGACACATGTAAGCAGGTGATAATTCATACTGAGCTTGATATACCTCAAACAGTACTGATTGAAGTCTATTTACATGTAGGGATTTGAAGTTATGTTTACACAATAATGCATCGTACGATGATTCATAATCTTCAGATACAATTCGTAACCCTTTTTCTTGCAATTTTTCTAGTTTTAATCTACTTCTTTTTGAACAGAAATGCCAAGCTACTTTACAATAGTTGAAGTTACTGGCAATATATGACTTGAAAATGTACATTTTTGCATCAGTGCTTAAGTATTTTGAAATTCTTCGCAGAGCACACAATTGCCATGCAGATTTTCTACAAATTTGGGATACATGTTTGTTGTAATCAAGTTTTGAATCAAGAGTAATTCCTAATAATTTAACATCTTGACTTGGACTTATTTCAATATTTTCATTTACATATAGAGTACTAGTGATATTTTTTCGACCAAAGACAATGAATTGAAATTTTGAAGGATTGGCCTTCATACCATTCTCTTGAAACCTTTTTAAGACAATTCTAGTTGCTTTACTGAGATTGTCTAAAAGTAACTCATTTGAAGGTGAATTAACTACTATAGTAGTATCATCAGCATAATTTGCAATGTTGTACTCCGAGGTCGGCAGCAGGAGGTCGTTGATGAAGAAATTAAATAAAATTGGCCCTAAAATGGACCCTTGGGGCACGCCCTTTTTGCGATTAGACCAATTACTTCTTTGGTTTCCAATTTTGACTCGCTGCTGTCGACCTCGAAGGTAACTAGAGATAAGTACTAAAGCATCTTTACTAAAGTTATATGCATTTAGTTTTGCAATAATTAAATCATGGGGGAGGCAATCAAAGGCCTTGGACAGGTCTGTTAAAACAGCACCTGAGCATAGGTTTTTGTCCAAAGAGCCCTTGATTGCCTCCGTAACCTGTAGAATGACATGTTACGTACTATAATTTGATCTGTAAGCAGATAGTGTTTCTACAAACACTTTATCAGTAAAGGGTTTGAGTTGATTGTTAATTTCTTTTCGAAAATTTTAGAGAAAGTTGTCAGGATACTGACTGGCCTGTAATTGGCCATTTCTAGAGTACTGCTTTTTTGTGCAGCGGTTGAACTTCCGCACATTTAAGTTGTTTAGGGAAAGTTTTGATTGTGAACATGTCATTCATCATATCAGTTATGAAGGGTACAGTAATATTTGAGCTAAGTTTGATAAATTTGGGTGACGGAGTGTCACATCCAGTAGATTTTGATACATCAAGTTTTGAGAATAATTTGTTTACATTTTGGAAAGTAGTTGATTTAAAATTGAAATTGAAATTACCATTAATAGCAACATGTTGCTTAATTTTTCCAATACTTGAGTGATCTCAATACAGCTGTCAACATATTCAGAATTTGACAAATCAACAGTTTCTGGATCATATGGAAAACCAATATCATTTGCAATATTTACATAATGTTCATTCATATAATTTGCAATGTCTTTTTCATTTTTCACGATTTTTTCTTCTACATCGAGTTGGTTCGGTGGTTGGGCCATTGGTTTGGATGATACGAATTGCCTTACAGTTCGATAGAAAGTTCGATCTGGCTTACTGCTGCAGCGTTCAGTCTGATATGATTTATTTGAAGTCTTGCGTAGCTGGGTTGTGCGATCTCTCTGGATTCTGAACGATTCCCAGTTTCTGCGATTGGGGAACTTGTTGTAGCGATTTCGTAATTGTGCCTTCAGGTGCACATTCTTGCGTAATCTTGAATTCATGAATGGTGGTTGCGTTGGACGTACTCGTTTCGACTTGAGTGGGGCATGTTGATTCAGTACTTCCGTCATAAGCGTTTGGAAATACCAATATTTGTCGTCGATATCATCGAAGATAGCTCCTACACTAAAAGGAGCTTGGGCCAGGTCAGCGTTGAAATTTTCTGCATCAAAGGATTTAAAAGACCTATAGGTAACTGTCTTAGCTTTCTGTCGTGTTTGTTTCTGGCTGAGGACACCATAGATAAAGTGATGAACATCACTTAGCCCATTCTCAATGGTGCCAGTGTTGCAGTAGTTATGTGAGTTGTTTGTCAGCAATACATCGACCAGGGTATGATTGTCCGGATTTTTGTAGCATGTTGGTGCGGTAATTAAATTTTTAAATCCAAACAGGTCTGCTAAGTCACGAAGTTCAGCAGATTGGTTGATTTGCATCATATTTTGATTTAGATCGCCGATGATGGTAATATCATTCGATTCAATTAAAGCCTTGTCAAGGGACTTAGATAATGTTAGTAGATAAAATTTAGCATCAATCCGTGGTGCTCTGTAGCAGACATAAAAGAAGGATTTCTTTTTGTCATGTACTTTCTCAATAACAATAAACTCAAGGTCTGCTTCTAGGTCTGTTCGTCGACGAGTTGATAGTATGGATGAAACATAAACAATAAGTCCTCCAGAAAAACTTGAGGCTCCATCTTTTCTGTACATTACATAATTATCCGCATGGAATTGTGCATCAGGGAAATTCTGATCTAATTTTGTTTCTGCTATGCTTGTATTTAATGGACCAGTTCCATCCACGTGGAATTTTCAGAATGTAAACACTGGCCAATAATTGGCTTGGAGAGCCAGCATTGTAAAAATTCTCGACCTCAATGTTGCAGTGGTTTAACCAATTAAGGCACAGTTATTGTGTCTATTTTATCAGAATGAACATATAGTATCATTTAAGGTGTTCATATAATGTCAGAATGTGCCTGTGAATATTTCCATAAAGCATGTAGTTGATTTCCTGAACAAATTCTCCTAACTGGGACCAATGTGAGCAGTCATATTTGGGCGCCTTGTGGGGACACAAAATAATGAAATGCGAGATCTAGAATTGACATCAATAAAATGTATGCTTTGTTTCATATTATATACCTTTTGATATCATGAATTCATAGATACTACAGTTAAATCAGGATGAAAATGGTTAAAAATATTCTTTTGTTCTGTGTATTGCAAAATTGGATTATTGAATCACCCATCAGCATCCTCTTTAATTTCATGGCACAGTGACATGGATGAATGATCGGATTATAATAAAGTGAGCTTTGCAGGCATGTATTTAGAGAAAGAAAGGGCTAGGAAAATTATCAGAAAGGCTATGAATTGAAGCCTTAGGGTGCAATCAGTCACATGCTGGGCTGTCAGAACGAATCTGCAGTGATTACAACTGGGTTGTGGACAAATGCAATGAGCCTTGTCAGAGGCCGGCAAAACGAACACGACCTCTTTCTTCAGTTGATATTTGTTGATAACAAGCTCCCCTTTTACAAATACCTTGTCATTGCGCAGAGTAATTTACATGTTATGGATTTGGGTTGCTGAAACAAATTGGGAATGGCCGTTTGGTAGGAAGTATGGAAGTAATTATGCATTAACACGTAGGAGCATGAAACTTGGCACACAGTTAAAAGGCATACTTCAGAATATATTTAGATAGGTAGTCACTTCAAATTTAACCTAGTTGACCCACAGCAGTCATTTTCCAAAAGGGCAGCTTATTCTGTAATTTTCCAGCTTTCTGTGAGCATCACTCAGTATTCATTCTACAGGCCTACAAAGTATTATTAATTGGTTTTTAGACAGAACTGAGGATCTCCAAGTTGGTCAGGGTCCATTTTTTTCGGAACTGTTGAGGAAAGACAGGAGGAAAAAAACCATTTTCGCGGTTTCAAACAGTCCCTTGGGATGTCAATTGATTGACCAGACTACATGTTTGAATTTTATTTTAATTTTCATGCTAAATTGTCGATACCCATTGATGCGGGTACTCATTTGAAAGCTCTTCTTGCAAGGAATTCAAATATTCATTTAATTCTGACATAAATTAAATATATGCGAAACCGAGAAAATGAACTACTGTGAATGCCATTAGAACAAATGACAAACGCTATTTGCATGTATTCTTGCAAGAGCTGTACAGAAAGCAGCAAAATGCCTGCAAATGGCAGAAAATTTGGTAAAAGATGCCTTTTGCATGTCTGAGTGAAAGCAATCTCTACTTTAATTTGCTGAAGTTAGCAATTTTTCTTCTGCATGGTGCAACTTACTTCATGAAAGATTGAAGTTCTGCAAAATTTTGAAGTTGATGGCCAATTCAAGTTTTCATACTGGCGTAGTAGTTTTGCAAACAACAATGGCACCCAATTACAAAGCTCTTAAGTCATCATATGCCTAGATCACATTTTGAAAGAAACAGAGGAACAGGTTCAGCTGCAATCATAAATATTGGGCTCATGGGAAGGTGCGATTTTGTATAAACAATATTCTACATGTATAAAAACAGAAACTATTTGTTTAACCTCAGATACCATATACGCCGCAGACTACGAACTTTTTGTGAGAACAAAGGAAATCTTTGTCTGTTGCTTCTCCACTGGCTGTCATCATTTCTGAAATCATTGAGTTTTCCAGTGATCATGTGATACTCCCCAGTGCCCCTTGATATTTTGTTCACTTTGCAATGATGGTATATGACAAGCCTCTCAGTCATATTTGAACTTCTTGTATTTGGAATGTTCTCTTCTTATTTTGGTGATGCTAATCCCCATATCTAATCCGCCAACCCCAGGTGATCTCATTAAATAAAATAAATCAAGCTGGCTTCCAAACAAATTCCTTAAACATATATTTGAGCAGGAAAGTTTGAATTGATTTCAGTTATGTCATTTGGGAGTCAATTGATGTCTGATCAGGTTACAAAATACTAAATCAAATCAAAATCAAATCATCTTCATGATGTTCTTTCCGCTATTTCTGAATCAGGAAACATTAACTATAATGAGCCATTACTTGAATTATTAAATAACTCATTCTTCTTTCAAAAATAACTTCACTGATGATAATCACCTCATTGAAAAACAGAATTCGCTTCAAGGCTTTGAGAAATAAGAATCAATAGAGGAAGCTTCAATTTGAATGATCAAAGTAACTGACATGTTTCTTCTCAAAGAAGATATAAATGTTTGATTTCTCTTATTTCTACTTAATAGTGGTAACTTTAGCCAAAATGGTTCTCAAGGCAGTCACATCAAATCAGACCCAACATGCCTCCACTGCAAAGTTGGCCCAGAAGATGTCCGCTACTTTCTAGTACTACCTTTGTATGACAGCCTCAATAACTAGCCTCAATAACTTTTATTGGTATTTTTAAAGCTTTGATTGTTGTAACTTTAGGTGACAGTCTAACCAATGTGCGATGTCACAGCATTCATAGCTGTTACAGGCGATTTCATTACCATGCGATTCTTGTTATTCAGGAATCAATGCTAAAGCAGCACATACTACGTTTGATAAATCAAATTTGTGACGTTCTGTTGTTTCTAAACCAATCAGATTAACTAAAAATGGCATGTATTTGGGGGGCTTGGACCTGAGAATCGCGTACTAATGAAATCACCTGTAACACAACAGTCTCATTTTTATTAAAGCATAAATTTGTGCGATAAGTATGTCCCAAATTCTCCCACTTCTCTGAGCGTATCAATATTCTGGCCGAAGAAAAATTGGCTACTCTTGCCTCATCTTCTTATTCAAATTGGAAGTCTTTCTCATATTGTTAACTCTTTCTTAGTAATGGCGGAAAATTCAAATGCCATTTTCTCAAATTAAGATGTTTCGCATTATGAATGTTTGAGGTGCCATATCTCGGGATAGAATTGAGATATCAAAACATATGTACCACCATTTTATAGCCGAGTTCCTGCAGAATAAGGTCATTATCACAAGTAAATGTAATGGGGACCGATTTTGAACTCATTTTGATGGAGCAAGTCACATTTGTCACAAGGAAAATGAAGACTGTTGTCACCAAAGAAAAGTGGACAAGAGAAGAAAGGAGACCATTTCATCACTGGAGCAAATGAGATTCCTCAATACTTTTTATGTTTTGCTAACCTTCTTGTCAATCACTGACTGGCAAGCCTAGGGAAAAAGAAAACATGTTTAATGTTTTATTCTCGGGAAGGCAGCAAGACAGAATTAATTTGGTTGGCCAAGCTATTTTCCTGCTTGAGTCATTTCGTAAGGTTTGTGTCTTGCTTCTGTTCATTATAAAGATTGTATAACCAGGTGTAAATAAGAAAATGTTGGGCTCTGCTTCTGGTAATGTAGACTCTTAACCTGCTTAGTCCCCAGTTAAATGGTAAATAATATCCCGAGGCATAGTTCCTTTTCACGCTTCGTTGGTTGTGGTTTGAAGACGGTCAATAAACTCCCAAAATATTTAACAGCGTCTCTTCATTGTTGTAGGACCTTGAACTATTGATCTTTCCGGTCATTTCAATTACAAGATTGCAAATCAAACAAACAATAAAATTGATGCTTGTGGGTCAAACAAACTCTTTCCGCTGAGTGCATCTTTTCTTCACTTCCTCCTCAAAATTTAATGAGGAAATGTGGCCTTCCAATGGCTTCATTTTTAATTTGTAAATGTCGCATTGTATTATGCATTTTAAAATTTGTCTTGCTTCATTTGCACTGTCCCTTTTAAAATTACATGTAAACTTCGAATAAGGGCTCTGGCATTTGGGAAGATGAGCGAAGAATACATGAGAGAGGGAGTGAGATAATGAACAGAAGCAAGATCACAAAAAATTCATTTGGGCATTTTAATGACTACATTAAATAATGCAGAATTGGGTTTTTATGTGCAGACATTTTCCAGATAGGTGACTGTCCTAGTGCAATAAACGAAAGAAATGCCAGTCATTTGGAGAAGTCTTTGGGGATAACGGGTGCATGTTGACAGCATACTCTTCACATAAAGTCATTGTGACTTCACAATTTCCAGCTGCAAATTCCATGGATTGAGAAGATGTTCAGTGAAGCAGTACAATGCTTTCTTTGTTTTGATTACAAACTAAGTGACTGAGTGGTTGTGATTTTGGGAATTGAGATCATCTGCCCTCTGTTAAGGTGGCTCGATACTCGTGAACTTTCTAAGATAGGATTTCTTAAAAATAGTTTAGAATGATCCAAAATATAGTTTATAGCAAGGATATGTAAAAAAAAGTGGTCGCCACCAGCCTTTTTTTCAAAATATTTGAGGTTATGTACAAGAAAGTCAGTCCACGCAATCCTGAAAAACTCAATTTTTTTCTTAACTTTTTTACTGTGAAGTTTGCCCTGCCATTCAGTGGTCATGCATCCCATATTATGCAATGAAGGATGAAATTAAAGAAGACACTTCCGTGGAAAAGCTGATAACAATTTCAAAGAGATATATTTAGTTTAAAGGGCGCTCCAAGGGGTTCGGAATAAAAATATTGATTTTGACAATTTTAACTTTTTTCATAAATCATGGCGCTAAAAAAAATTGGCTGGATAGGATTTCTCATTTCTTTGTCATTTATTTCCAAATATTGTAAGGAACAATAAAATGCATTTATAAGAGAAGGTTTGCTACCGCGATGGATTTTGATATAAAAATTTATTTGTATTTCAAAGTCATTTTTGAGAAATTAGACCTGCTTGCCGAAAATTGCCTTTTAAAAATATTCTATTGGGACTATAAAGCTGGACCTCTGTGGGATTGCAGTCCTCTTCACAGCGCATGTAATGCTTTAAACCAGAAGTCTCTAACCCTAATAGAAGTGGCGCAAATGGACAATGAAGCGGCCGTCGCACGGAATTATAAAAAGACAAAAAAGCTGCCCACAGAGCTCAGCAGGCTGCTGTTGCTATGGTGACGTCGCCATTGCTTGGCCATGAGTAGCGAGCCACCTTAAGGAAGTTCCGTGACTGCTAATTAAATGTCACAATAAACAAAATTACATGTGGGTGGATGAGTCACACAGTCTTGTCATGGCTTTAGGATCATAATTGGACCTTATATTGGCATGGTCATGTCAACACGGGGCTAGCTTTCCAACAATGGAGATGTCTTGTCAATGCAGCCTATATAATATTCACATTGTCATGCTGCCAGTATCTATATCTCAACATTTAGCCTTGTTTGTCTGAATTTATTATGATTTTTTGTGCAACCAATACTGCTTTGATTTTGACAAATCTTACATTTTGGAAGTGTTTGCTTGATAATTTGAAACACTTCAGAGCTGCTAGCTCAGTTTGCCAGACAACTTCAAACAGAAAAAAACCTCTACAGCTCTTACAGATGATTTCATAATTGTATACACTGAGACTGAATGTGATTTTTTTTTTCTGGGACATATATTCTCTTTGGAAAAGTGACATCAAAAAACTTATGACATAATCTTTCCCTAAAGAATGGCATGTCTCAGAAAAAATTCATGTTAATTCTCAGTGTCTGTAATTTGGACGATCGAACGGTTTTTCACCAATCATTGTGATTGTGTGTATGACACTGGAAGCATTTTTTTGGAGAAAGATCTGGGCATATATCGCAGAAAGTAGTCTTGGTGCCATTGTCCAACAAACTGGCAGGTGTTGATGATGCCAAAACTTGTCTTTAAATGGGTTGGTTCAAAATAAGTTCAATGTGATATGCAGATTGCTTTTAGAGACCATGGCATGAGCAAGCTATCCACAGCGTCATCAACCGAATGATTGACAAAATGCTCAATTTGCCCTGGCAGACACTGCAAGAATGATCTCGATGGTCAAATTTTGTGCCTCAAATGAGACTCTTCAGCAAATGCTCATCATTTTGCATTCACAGCCATGAGCTGCTTTTAAATTCAGCGAATCCGTTCAAACAGCTATTGCAACAATATGTACACGATTCAATTCAAGGTCATGCAAATTTACATAGTCAATGTTTATATAATTGTATATGTACAGGCGCTGTTCAATTACACATTGTTTCTTAGGTAACCAAAATGCTAACACTGCTTAACAGGACATGTAAACATGCAGCAAAATCTTTCCAAAATAAATTTGCTGATGTTGCAATATTCCCTGCAAAGTAGAACTTGTTTTAATATCCCTTAAGTCTAATAATGGTTGTTGGATGTTTTGCTCCAAACTTTTATGTGATAGCAAACAATCACCATTGAGGGCAGGTCATTTGAGATTGGTTGATTGATGGTCTTGTCACTCCTGCCTTGGAACCTTTGCCAACCTGAAGGCTCTGTTTCTGTTGACCCCTCTTTGCTGGTGATAGGAAGGGTTGTAGGGCCCTCATTTATCTGATCTGCTCTTGTGGTTCAGTGTTGCTGGCCAGTCAAAACAAGGCCCGTAAGTGTTCCACGGCATTGAACATTAGGATGAAGCAACAGTTCTTTCCCCTGTGACCAATCAACTTCGCTTTTTCCATGTCAGACAATGCACCTGTCCAGCCAATTACTAGAGGATGTAATTGTGTGTTTTTTTACTGCTACAATATAAATTTGAGTACAGGTTAGTTGTAGGAGTGGATACTTTTTTAGGCCACTGTATGTTCTGTTGCTAACAATGTTTGAATGTTAAAAAATCACAATCACAGATGGGACTATGGGTTTCTGTTTCATAAGTTGTTTGCTGGTTTAATGCATTGATAAATTGTCTAAATATCATACCGATACTGCCAGAGTGTTGAGTGATAAACATTGAAAGATAGAAAGGGCTATCCTAAGAATCAGGTGTGCAATGAAGCCTCAGGGAGCAATCAGCTTCATGTTGGGCTGTCAGAGTGAATTTGCAGTAATTAAGAGTTGGTTGTGGACAGTGGCGTCCCTATGGGGGGGCAGGGGGGGCACAGGCCCCCCATATTGGACCTGTGCCCCCCAGGTGCCCCCTCATATGAACTTTCCAACTCTGGCTAAAATATACAATTAGTATAGCGGGTGCCCCCCAGAGAATCATGTGTCCCCCCAGGTGCCACCCCGCTCGAGACACCCCAGTTACGCCACTGGTTGTGGATAGATGCATGAGCCTTGTTACAGGCTGGCAAAATGAACATGATCTCTCTTCCGTTGATATTTAATGGCATATATTCTGAAGTAACCAGCCACCCTTTTACAAATGTCATGTTGCAAAGGCTGCAAGATTAGCGCAGAACAATTAGCATATTATTGAGTGAGGTTAATTTCTGAAACAAATTGGGAGTGGATGAAGGATGGCAAGGGCATTTAGGAAAAGCTCTTTCAATTTTTTAATGCAATGCATGAAGCCGTTAAAATGTACTCCAAAATAATGCTGGTCTGATGATGACCTTGTACCATTAGAAATAGCATCTATTCACTAGCATGGTATTTTATATCAGCTTTTGTGGCTTTAGTAAATAAAACTGATCCTCGATCATAGATACCTTGCAATTATTGTCTCCTTTGCAGTTACATTCTGCAGACTGTCAGTGATTTATGATCAACTTCTCTAAATTTATTTAGCTGACATCATCTCTGCCTGTATGTTTGCTGGGCACTGTGAAGAATTTTTGTAATAATACACCAACTAGCCGATTTTAAAAAATTGGAATTTTTTTTTACTTGATGGCCATTTCTAATTTTCATATTTGTCTACAGACCACCTATGTGAACAAAAAAACACCCCCTAATAAAGCTCCTTAGTTATCATATGTCATAAGGACAGCAGAAAGTATTTTCTGCATCCTCCCATTGCAGGGTTCGTTTACACTTACCCTGTCAGCAAGCACAATAAAATGACGGAGTGTTATGAATACGTTAATCCTTTTACAGTTTTTTTCCAGTATTTAAAGTCTGAGATTGATGTCACTGTTAGTGGTTTTCTACAAATAAATTTATTAAAACAACAAACAAGATAACAATTTAACATTCAAACATATATTCAGTTGATTCTAATGATCTCAAACTGTCAATTATGTTTGTCACGCCGGAGGCTGCTTAATCTTTTAATGATTACTTCACTGAAACATAGCCCATGTGGTCATTGTGGATATTGGGCTTAAAGGAAGGAGTGTGTCACATAAAATATTCAATGACAACAGAAACTGTTTCTCTAACCTTAGATGCCATGCACATGATCATGGTCCCACAACCACACATATGGAATTCACAGTTGAATTGGTACGCTCCACTGAACTGAGGTTCCAAACAGGTGATTACAACAAAGAGTCAATGCCAAACAATGCTAAACAAGATTATCCAGCTTGCTATTTTGTAACAGGGCCCCTCAAGACACTGTCAGAACAAAGGAACATGTCACAGAGCCAGGGACTTTTTGCCCAAGAAATGATAATTGAAACATTTGAGCATCCATTTATCTGCATGGAATTGTTCACGGACTATAGCTATATTGCATGGGATGTCTATTATTTGGAATGGCTGGCAAGACAAAGTGCAGGATACTTATTTGCAAGAAAGGTAAGACCAAATTCTCCTATGACCATGTCAACACAGAATTTTTTGCCAACTCACACTGAAATTTTGGAGGCTGTTAGTCAAACATCAAAGATGTTTCAAGGTTACACTTTGCACAGGTTTGGTCCACAGTGACTGCATACACAGCTCTAAGTGGTTTTCTATAGCTGACAGCAATTTGATTCTATAGGAGTTGACTTTTTCTGAAACATATGCTTTCTCCAAGCCAATGTTTTGATCAAACAGGAAGTTATGTACAGCATGTACAGTGCTGCCACATTGTTGCAGCATGGTGATGCAACCAAGAGAACAGAGGAAGTCTTCATCTGTTGCTTCTCCACTGGTATTCACCGTTTCTGAAATCACTGAGTCCTCTTGAAATCCTTCTGATGCTCCTGCCGGCCTCTGGGCCTTTTGACATTTTACACGCTCTGATCTGATGTTATGGTGACAAGCCTCTCTATTGCATTTGATCTTCCTTCTTGTTTTTTGGAGTGTTTGTTTTCTTTTTTGCTTGTTCCTAATCCCCACAAGTGTCTGATCTTGTCCACCAACCCCAGATGGAGATGTCATAATCTGTGTCCTGAAGCCTCTCAGCTGCCTCAAGAGTGATTGATCCAAAGCAAAGCTGTTCTGAGGCACAAAATTCATTTCCCATAACACTCTCATAGCTGAAAACAGCCTTCATGATTGTTGGAGAGGCTTACCTAAGCTCCAACAACTCACAATCAAGGAGATGTCTAATTGTGGTTCAAGGCACCAACTATTCATACTATGTTTATTATCGTTTTCATAGCTACGTGTTTTTCAAGTTTGCAATTTGCTTCATTCCAAAACTGTGATGTCAAAGATTTAGTTGAATAATTCCGTTTGTTACAAGCACAGATTTCAGGAAACTGATACAGTGCAGTGACACATGGATGATGTATGTTTTGCTTGTTTAGCTTGCCTTGGCAAACATGCGTTGTCTGTTGTGGTTGTTCACAAACAGTAACATTGCCTGACAGTTTTAAATTCCTTTGTCATTAACCGTGATGTCAAACTCTGAACTGATATGTCATAGAATGAAGATTAGACCAATCACATTGACAGATAACCTCTGATGTCACGGTTTAACTGCAAAACGAAGTTTTCAAAAAACATGTAGCTATGAAAACGATAATAGGAAGCTACACCCTGTTACAGGGCAATTTCAATTTCAATTTCAATTTTGTAACCATCTCGACAGTCTAAAACAATATACAAATGATTCACACAGATTGGTTGGCTGACGCCTCATGACGTATCTGCCATCACCATAGTCCATACTTAGAATTAGCACAATATTTCAAATAGATGCAATAGACATTAAACAAAATTGACTGTCATCCTTCTCCAAGTATTTTGGATTTCGTAACACTCATTGATGTTAAAGTGACAAGACTGGCTTAACGTTCAATGCATTCAGCCTGGGTCTTAAATATTCATGTGATTTACCAGATTTCCTTAAACACAGTATTCCCTTCAATATTGTCAAAAAAAAGACATTTTTAAAATTTGCTAAAGTTTTCCCAAGTCTTCAGCACATTCTCTGACTTATCTTGGTGCATTTTCCAATCTGCTGGAGAGAATGGCCTGCCCTTTGGCTAAATTTTCTTTCTGAGGCAAACCTCTAAAAAAAAAGCACCGACTAACCAGGAGACCTACATTGTACGGCATACTTCAGAATGGAAGTAACAGTTTCATGTTTTGAACAATGTCATGACACAGTCTACTTATCACAAACAAAATGAAGGCTGTAACAACACAAAAAAAAGTGGACAGGAGAAGAAAGGTGGCCTTTTCATTACTGTGGCTAATGATATTCATCAGTGCCCCTTTGATGTTTAGTGTATATGTTACACAAATGGACCTGTCAATCACTGACTTCCAAGCACTACAAAAAAGGATATTCAATGATTTTTGCCAAAAAAGATAGCAAGATATATGGTATTATATATTTTTTACTTGATTGGTAAAGCTTTTTAGGGGATATTTTCATGCTGAGCACTGAGATCCAACAACTGACAGGCTGCAATGAGACAGATCCTTCATTCATGAGGTGTGCAATCAATGCTTGAATCATCTCTTTGAGCAAGTCTGTATCTTATAGGCTGCACATGTAGGCTATATAAAACATGTTGGTCTCTGGTTCTGGTATTCAAGACTCTGGAACTTGCATAAACCCCAATTTAAGTAATATTGCTCACGCCAAAGGACCTTGTCAAAGTTGTGTTTTATTTGCTGCGCTTATTACAACTAAAGGGGGTGTGAATGGGGTAAATGACGTCTTGTTGTTGATGAAAGGAAGATTCATGGCCAGAAGCTGACAGGCAATACACATTCCAGAAAAAAAAATTGAAGGAACCTCAACAATTGATTCATCTGGTCATTTCCATCACAAATCGGAAAAATTAAACAAACTTCAAGATTGCTGCGTGTGGGTAAAACAACCATTTTCCGGTGCATCTTTTCTTTAGCTCCTTCTCAAAAAATTAATGAGGAAATGTAACCGTTCAATAGCTTCCATCTTCATTGGTGAACTCTGCCACTGCATTGTGCAATGTGCATCTTCCAGTTTGTGTTGCTTCTTTTGAATTATCTCTGATTAAAGGTTTCTTGGCATTTGGGAAATGAGGTGAAGACAACAGAGGGAGACAAAAGAAATACGAGGTCATCAGATGACAGAAAAAAAGAAAGTCTTCGAAATTTTAATAATTAAATTCGATGATAAGGGATGGGGTGAAACGTTCCACATATTCTCCTCATGAAACAAAAAAGGGCTTTTGGAGAAGATTTAGGAAATTGGGTATGTTGATGGTACTTGTCACACTGAGATAAAAGGAACTCTTCATGTCATTGACCTTACAACTCCAGCTGCTAAATCTATTAGTTGAAAAGATGTAGTGTTTGATACAATTATTTCGTCATGCGGAACTTTGTCCAGATGACCAGCATGTGTAAATGCTGTCAAGGCTTGTCTTTTCATGGGTTGGTTCAATCAAGGCCCAATGTGATATGCAAATTGCTTTTGGAGACCATGGGATGAGCAAGCAATCCACAGCATCATCAGCTGATAGCTGGACACATTGCTCAATTTGCCCCAGACACTTCAAGGGTGATCCCGATGACCAAACTTTGTGCCCAGAATGAGATTCTTCAGTTAATGCTCATTACTATGCGTACAATGTAAGACGGCAACTGGCGCAAGCTGCTTTTCGAAGATGTGAATCTGTTCTGCAACCTACATTTACTTGCAATAACTGCAATGCACTTATATGTAGCTGACTTCATCATAAGTACACTGTCGCACACACATTCTTGTGCACACATATGTGTGATTTTCTTCTGTGATTGACAGCAGCAGAACAACTCCCAAATGAAATTTGGTCCATGGTCATACCTTACCAGAGAAAGCAGGCGTACAATACCAGTAAAAGAAGCCATACATCACATGTCAAATTGTCAATGTATACATAGTAGATGCTAGGAAAGCCAATAAATATAAGCTATACCAGTATTTCTTTAAAATGTCAAATGCAGATAGGCTATGTAGCAGTTTGTCTCCAAGGTGATAGACCAGGAAACATGACAAGAGATACAGGTAATATCCCACACTTGGCAGTGGTCATCATGGAAAACCCAAGAAGAACAACCCATGAGGTGTAATGTTGTGATTCACTATCCTTGATTTGCATATGATCCACCATCCTTCATATACATATGATTCACTATCCTTGATTTGAATATCTTAGTATTTATTTCTAGCACTACTTCTGATCCTCCCCCAGCCAGACCACTCACGCGTTTCAGCGGGCTGATCCACCTCCCTGAGTGGGTTTTATTATAGTACTTTCGGGTCAACGAATGGCCTTGATGACTTTTTAAATTTCATCTAATTCCCATGTACCCCCTGACATTCTATCTCATCTGCCAGACTGGATATAGATCAACTTGAATCAGCAGGCTCTATACTTGAAGTGGTGTATGTGAATCTAATTCTCTGTATAATGACTAAATTTTGATATCCAATATTGGGGTGGGAGTCCGACTGACCCAATGGCTGTCAGGGTGATTGCCTGGCTTACAGATTCCAGACGCCTTACTTACTGGCTTAGCAGCTTAGGGCTGGATCTTGTCAATTAGCAAGTCATGACTTTACCTTGAGCGCTGCTACTATCACTACTATAAGTATAAAGAGCTTCACTATAAAATAACTCTTCATATAGAAAAATAATTCACATACAGTCTCAATGTCTGCAATTACAAAATCAACTGTAAAAGAGTATCTCAAAACATACTTTAGATTACTTGTTGTAAAAGTTTAAGTCTTAACTTGTATACCACAGTTCATGCCAGTCTGTCTGTCTGCCAATGTTTTCCTGAGGTATGAAGGTAGAATAAAAGAAAGCGTATCGAAATAATTAGTCGTTAAAGACAATGCTATATCAAACTGCTGAAGCCTCAGGGTGCACTCGGCTCACACAGACCTGTCAGATTAAATTTGCAGTGATAATGCCTGTATTGTGGATATCTAGATACAATAAGCTTCATTTTAAAAGCCTTCAAAATGAAACCTGTCTATCTTCAATTGATACTCTGGGTACGAGTGTATACTTTTCAACATGATAACCAGTATTCAGCTACAGATGCCAATAACGCTACTCCATGCTTGGGGGATAATATTACTGCTTCAAACGAGAAAAGGATTAGACATTTTGGAAGTACAGAGAATGCCAATTTGAAATGTATGGAAGGTGGCACAGGCATCTGAGGAAGGCTCTTCTCCCACTTTTAGTACATTGCTGGAAATGCACTTCAAAGAGATGCCAGTCTGCATGATGTTGATTAAGTATACCATTAGAAAGGGCATCGGCCTAGCTGTCTGCATGTTTGCAACCGTGTATACTCAGCCAACATTTTGGAGCCAAGTTGCTTTTGGAACTGCTTGGAGCATTTAAAGGCAAACAAAACTGCTCCTCAATCATCAATATCAGCATGTGATTATTGCATCCCATGCAATTCCATGCTCTCGTAAAAGGAGTGATTTATGACTGTGTCTCCGCATCATCCCATATCATCTTGTCTTCAAACAAATTCCGTGTCCTTCTCTGTGACTAGCCCTCTTGTAAATCAATATTGGCTGAAGGGGATCTTCCAGTCTTATAGGTAACAGAGGTCGGTGGTTGTAAGGGCAGCCAGTGTCCCTAAGAGACCATCTTTGAAAAGTTCTTGCGTGAACCTTGACTTAAAAATATCTACTGATACAATGTATGTAGGGAGCTGCAGTTAGCTGGTTAATAATTTTAAAAGGAACCATTTTATGTCTCTAAGTGGCAGAAATGCACTTGGGGCTGACCAGATGATTCTTGGAGGAGGGGCCACAGATTTTTGGTGAAAAAAAAAAGGTTTGTTCCCAACTTGACACTGAAAAATAAGTTTGTTCAGCACATGGAAACTGAAAATATATTTTTTTTCCACCTATAGCTACCATAATGTTAAAATTGCAATAAAAAAGTTTGTTGCTCCTTTGCATGCGAAAAAAATGTAGTTTGTTGTCGCTATCACCTGGTCAGTTCATTAGGATATGCGGCATAGGATCTTGAGTCAAAGAGGCATTCAAGAAATTTGATTCCTGAAATTTGCTATTTCATGAGTATCTATGTGCCTTTTCCCCCAAATAACATAATTCCTAGAATAGGAACATTTTCCTTTTAATTGTGTTACCCAAATTATTATGAAGGTAATTAGGCAAGAATGAATACGGAAATAATGCTGGGCATATTATCTAGCTGGATTCATTAACTCAATTAGTTCATTTAGCACAATGATTTCTTGCAGATAAGGTGTTTTCGCAAAATAATACCAACTGCTGTTTTCCATTAATTGTGTTAATTTGGACCGGTGATGAGGACTATTTCGGTTTCAGTATATTCTGTAGCACACTGTGGTATTCTTATGCAGATCAATCATATTTAACGTCATGTCATGAGATATTATCTTGTATCAGAGATAATGTTGATGTCAATGCATGTTGCATGATCCGCTCTCCAAATATTAAATCAAGCAAAGATAATTAGTGAGACATTTGGTGTCGAATAATGCAGGGAATTTATTGGATCCCATAAGCTGCACAATCACACCTGTCAATGATGGCCCAAGTTCGATTGCTGAATTTATAAGTTGGTAAATCTGGTATGAAAAAGATGAAAAAAAGTTATTTTACCAGTACATGAGTACAATATAATGTACAGATATATATGTATAGTCCTATATAGGATATTATTACATTACCACTATGCTAGAGTGATGCTGATTGGTCAAAATCAGTCACAACATCATAAAACCTGGTATTGCATGGTTAGCACGCAATCGATTTTTTAAAAACATTTGTTTGCCCAATATCTTTCAGAAAAAAAAAGTTTCCCAGTAATTTAGTAGGCCTATATATATATATATTTCCAGTAAATATAAATTATGTATGACAATTTTAAAAAGTCATTTTCTTCGAAAGAATTACTCTGTAAAAAAAATACCATGACAGTTTTTGCTGTTGTAGAATGAAACATTATTTTGGAGGTTAATGGTCATGTAATAAAATAAAAACTGGATATTATTGTGCAACACGAAAATTTATTTGCATTTGTAAATGCACATTGAACTCCGGCTGCTCAGTGCACACTGGTTCAATACGAATTTCCTCTTGCAAATAAATGTTCATATTGCACTCATATCATGCCATATTTGTATAATAATGTATATGGAAAGATCAGAAATAAAATCTAAAACATTTTATAATTCCACACTATTTCCACTTTAACTGAAAAAGTTTTCTGTTATCTGTCTTTAATCTGTCAATGCACGCCTCTGTTATCTAGTATTTTCTGATGTTATTGACTTGCTTCAAGATTATTTGAAAACCATTAAGATGGCCTTTCGAGGTCTTCCCCTGTTTCTTCTTCCCCAGCTGTAATTTGTTTCTGAATGCGTCTTGTTATTCCAGTGATTCTGCCATTGGCCCTCGAGCTCTCTGACATTTCTCTTTCTCTGATCCAGCATTATGTTGATGGGCCTCTCTGTCACATTCGATCAGTGATCTTCCTGCTTGTTTTTGGATTGTTCGGTTTCTTTTTTTTATATGTTCTCTATCTCCATCTCAGATCTTTTTGGCCAACACCAGGTGGGGATGTCAAAACCTATCTCCTGATGCTAAGCAGTGGAACGTGTCACACAGTGGTAAGACATAAGACATAAGACAAATTTTATTTAGACTCGGTTTACAATACAATCAACGTTAGCCAAAGGCTAGTGTCACCGAATATTTGAATAACAGACAATAAAAATTATCAACACGTAAAAGTTAACAAGTAAAAGTAATAGATAAAAATTAGACAGTTTCTGATAAAACTAGACATGTCGAATCGCATAGCGATGAGTGACGCACTGCGCTACAGAGTGAATCACATGAAAGCATTGTCAACTGAACATTTTTGGTCAGGATCCCGACAACATGAAAATAGTTTTATTCTGAGGGTTATAATGGAGGACTTAGACTGGGGTGTGCCAATTAGGTTACAGTATATGTTTCCTGATTGTTGTTGTGTTTCCAGAACCACAGTGCATTTCAGATTTTTTCCTTAAACTTGCCGGAAAATAAAACAGAAAAAGACATGCTGCATTCTCTGCACAATCTCCATCGTCACTAGTATTACCAGCACACCGGCTTAAATTAATGGAAATCTTATAAGAAATGGAGCAATTATCATCCGGTCCTTGTTTCTGGGCACCTATGCTTGGCAGTATCACAAAATGATACTAGAGTCAAGGATAGTAAATCCGATCACCTCATAATACAGGCATGGCTGGCATGCAAATATATCTGTCACAGTTGAGTGAGTTTTAAAAGCCAGAGAAACTCATTTTCAACTCATTTTGCCGTTTTTACTGTGTAACCAGAAATTTGAATGATATTGCAGCTCTATTTAAAAACAGAGGATAAAATTCAAGTCTAAACCAAGTCTACAAATACAAAGAAATCCTGTGACATCATCACAGCCATTATGGATGCTTGTAATAATTTTGTAGGCCCATTCCTGTCAACACACAAATGTATTTGAAGGGAAAAAGTCCTTGAATGAGACGTAAAATTAAACTATTCTTGTATGATTTCTTAAATAATTTAATTGTGACAAATTGAAGTGAAAAAAAGTGGACGGAATTACCATCATCATCAGAACTGGCTAAATGTAGAGTGTGTAAATTCGTTGAAATGGTCTTGCAGAGTACCTTTCTGACTCATGATATTTAGACATGCATTCATCTGATTAAAGGAAGTATATTGGAGCAATTATACAACTTTGGTAGAGATAAAAGGGTTCTTTAATTTTATATGAAGTGAAATCAGTACCCCATTATTCCAAACTTGAATCAAAATTCTTTGTTAATAAATGCAAAAGTAGAAAAAATAACAAGATATGAAAACTGAAAGTATTTATTCGTTATTATCTGGATTAGAAAAACGGATCCCTCTCTTTTTCATGAGTTGTTTTATCTGGGGTACAGTGCACATATTCAAAGCACAATAATTCAATCCATTCCATGTTAAATTCCAGGTATTGGCCTACAATCATTGTGTAGGCTGGTGCATTTCATTTAACCAAAAAACCTGGTTGATCTGGTGCATTCACTGCACCCATGCAACCAAATAACCAGGCTGCAGTGGTGCATCAGACACGTGCTTACAGCTGCAGCCTGCAGGGCAGTGCAGGCCCATCAAATGTTAGTTGACGAATCTGGAAGCCTACGAAAACAAGGGCACTGCTAGCCACCTGGCGGTGGCGCAGTGCAATAATTGAGTACTTAAATTCAAAGACCTGACCGTGGTAGAGCAAACATCTATTTCTACTTCAGTTATGGGTGTTGTCACACTGACAAAATGGATACATTTAGTCACACTTAGTAAAAGATGTAAAACTGCAGCTGTAATCTACAGTCTACAGTCTTATCCTGAGCTATGTGAAATTTCCGTGACCCAAGAGCAACTTTCATGTTCTAGGATTTATCATTCTTACAATTAGTCATACCTGTACCTACATAATAGCAAATTTAACTTGTGGAGGCTGTCTCAGGGAGAGAGTAATGTAGAGAATTGGAGAACTGTTTACAGTGAAACACTTTGATATGGAATTAGAGTGGACTGTGGCACTGTGAAAATGGCACTTCGTGTGTCATCATGCTGATGATTTGTCATGATCATACCCAATACTTTCAATGTTAATTTGATTTAAGGAGACTAATCCCGCTTGTTGGTGACTGCCAAACGAAAGGATTATGCATCTGATTTTCACTCTGAAATCAGTTTTGACAAGTCAAATGGCCTTCTATTGATCATGACTAATCAAATAGCCTCTATGTTTCCCATGTTGAATTAGAGAATATGACACTTCATCAGCTATCGTTAGTCAAGAAATGCATTTGTCACAGTGAACTGATCCTCATTGTGTCTATATCAAAGTGTTTCACTGTAACACATTGGCTTTGATGATTGTTCGCTGATTCTGGGCGATTGGGTTAATTTCAACAAAGCATACAAAATGATTAATTGAGTAAAACTACCAAAAGAAATTCTAGTTAGTTCATAAGGAAATCAATTGTCATGACCATTGTGTTTGTGCAACACTCGCACCTG
The DNA here is from genome assembly GCA_026936325.1 of Platynereis dumerilii. Taxonomy (NCBI): domain Eukaryota; kingdom Metazoa; phylum Annelida; class Polychaeta; order Phyllodocida; family Nereididae; genus Platynereis; species Platynereis dumerilii. The sequence continues at coordinate 53,673,006 of JAPTHN010000001.1, forward strand.
CCTGACTAGACCAGTAGCCTACCTGCCTAACCTATACATGTGTGTTATGCCATGTTTCATACAGTTTGAAGAAAAAACCCACCAGACAGGTTATTGGAAGCTTCAACTTTTCAGAAGTTCCTTATGTAAAAGAAGAAAGAATATCAAAATGATATCAAGTGGAATTTGTCATGTCTGTAGGTTTTCTTGATTGGCTTATTGCATGGCACGTGTTGGTGAAATGACATTATATTTGATTTGGTTGGAGTTACTACAGTTTCGCAGGGGAATTTACTTAGTGGTAATAGAATAAAACTTTGTAAAAGTTAAACATACAAACAGGCATTCACATATAATGGACCTTTATGATTATTCTTCTATTTCCCTCTAAAACTATTGAGCTTTTAAATACTATGTTATGGGACTCAGACACTCTATTTGTGGTTGAGATGAGATTAAGAGGCATCATGGGGCGGGGTAATTTACAAACTAGTTTCAGGGATCTGTATTGCTTTGACTGACTGTCGCAAAATCACAACATTCTCAAATGGTTTATTCGCCAATATATCATTGGTGGCGAGACCAGACCACTTCTTGGTTCATCCTGAGGCATACATAGGTGTACCAGCAGGGGGGGGGGGGCGGGGTAATTGTCCCACAACCACAGGTGAGGAATTCACAATTAAATCTGGCTGGATATTTTATAGCAGGACCCCTTAAAACACTGTCAGAACAATCATAAGAATATGTGACAGAGCCAGGGACTATTTGCCAAAGACAATTATTTTAACATTTTGGCATCCATTTATCCATATTGAATTGTTCATAGACTATAACTATATTGCATGGGCTGTCTCTTAAATGGAATGACTAATGAGACAAATCGGAAGGAGACTAATTTACAATGCAAGATAAGACAAATTCACCTATGGCCATGTCAACACAGAATGTGGTGCCAACACACACTGAAACTGTTGTGACAGTTAATCAAATATCAAAGATGCTTCAAGCTTAAACTTTGCATAAGTTTTATCCGGAGGGACTGCATACACAGTTTTAAGTGGTTTTCTATAGCTGACGTCAATTTGATTTTAATTTAATTGACTTTTTCTGAAACATGTGCTTTCTCCAAACGAATGTTGTGATCAAACAAGAAGTCAAGTGCAGTGCTGCCACGTTGTTACACCATAGGGTGGGGAGAGTAAAAAGAAGGCTCAGTGGCCCAAAAAAGGTTTTGAAACACAAAGATGGGTGCAAAAACGTTTCCTTTGAAATCGTATTCAATCTAGATCTTGAAATTTGGGCAAATGTCGCTCGCCTCGCCGAAATGTTTTGCGAGCCACATCATGCGATTTGGCTATGAAGTTAGGTCTCTTTTATAAGCAATTAAGCATCAAAACAATATCCTGTTTTGATGAACAGCATGACTCAGTCTATTTGCTACAAGGGAAATGATGAGATATTTAAGAAAAGTTAACAGAGTAAGAAAGGAGACTGTTTCATTACAGGAACTGATGAGATACATCAGTTTCCCTTTGAAGCTTGAAATATAGATGGAATACCACCCACCTCACCTGTCAATCACACTCTAAACACAGGGTGGTCAAGATGACAACTCTAGAGTGGTAATTCCTGGTGCCTAAACCGACAACTCGTTGAGTCAAAATTGCTAAAAGGTTTTCAATGTGACAAATATTGGATTATTCAGCTGTACCACTCTGGTAATCATAGCTACCAGATGGTGATCAAATTGACTACCTTTTGGACACTTACACAGTCAACATAGTTATTTTGATTATGATAGAATAGTCAAAATTACCTTCCAGGAAGTCAGTACCAAATTTTTGCAACCATTACTACCCTTAAGTAGTCATAAACTAGTCACTGTGACAACCGAATGTTTAGAGTGCACACATAAAGTTGGTGTTGCATGTCTGTACAATACACATCTCCCAGTCCTTCCTTCATGGTTCATGTTGTGCATAAAGTTGGTAAACTTCATTCATACTGCAAAAACGTTTCTTGAGATAGTTATGGTTATGAATACCTCAAAGGAGAAAAAAAAGGCATCCAAATTCTGTGGGGAATCAGGAGGGACTCGTTTGGTAAAAATATTCCAAATTACAGGTGGCCCAACAAGTAGCAGTATACAAGTGCTTTTGGAGGTTGTCTTTTATCATATAATTTCATGTACTTCTGCTTTCGAAAATGGAAAATAAAATTTGTTTTGGTTTGAATCTATATGTCTCTAAATCATTTGTTAAAGTGCCTTTTGTTAAGGTGAGTTGGTTTTAATGAGCAACAAAACAAGTCGAACCTTGAACATGAGGAGATATGAGTATTGAACAATGAATCAGCATTCCCCTATCTTAAAGTAGGAGAAGCTCTTTTGTGCAAATCATCTGGGTTTTATTGATCAATGGCAGTGTAGCAGATCCAAATTATTTTTGTGTTACATTCTAAAATTGTTAGCTGAGCAAGCATAGTTCTGAACACGATATGAAATATATTAGCTGCACACTGCTGGTGGCAAATTGCAATGCTCAGCTTCATATACATAAACTTATTTACATCTGCTAACTCCATGCAAGGCCACAGATAGTTCTCTTCATTTTGCGCGGTGATAAAAATGTGAACGCATAAACGTTCCTGTTAAAATATATTTTTGGAACTGTAAGACTATTTGCCACTTCCGTTGCAATCAACCTTCAGCATGATAAGAAAGGTTGCTTCCCAAAGTTACAAATACAAATGCAGGAGACATCCCTTGAGTTGGATGGCAGTAGATGCATTGTACTTGATTAACTGGGTTTCTTGCCCGATAGGGTGCATCAGAAAAAATGAAAGTCAAAAGCGTGATCCACAACAGAAATAATTTTGTTCCACTGACAGAATAATGACTTCCTGCAAAATTTTGGAATTTTTGAAGGTGATTTAGAGGTCCCACACAGGCCCCGAAGATTTTTATTAATTTTTCGCCAAAAATTAGCGAAAATGTGCTGTATCTCGAAAACTATTACAGGTACATTCATGGGAATGGTGTCAAAATGTCCGCAGACCCCAATTTCCTATTCAACTTCAATTGTAAGGATATGTCTAAAATGCATTGTTTGTGAATTATTGACAAAAACCTTATTTTTTGCCAAATTTCATGCTGTTAATGCATTTTTTGGTGCCGTAGAGTGTGCAAGGCTTGTTTCAGTCTTGTTTGTGTTTTGTTTAGGTTCCTAATAGTGCCCAGAACCATTGATGATGTCCTAAATCATGTATTGCCATATGCAACAGGTTATCTAAAAATAAGATAGTGCTGTCATCTATTGTCTTTTCGACTTCCCGGAGCCATTTTTAACATTTTCATATTAATATGTGAGATTAGTTGAAGCAGCCTATTGAAATTATAGAAAAGACAAGGTTGAAGCCATGAAACACAGGGCAAGAAGTGAAATATTACAGACGCTAATCTTTGTTTTTACACAGCCTATCAAGAAAATTTTGTTCAATAAGACTTACAAAATATAATTGTCAATAGAACTGGGGCTGTTGACATAAACCACCATATTTCCAAAAACGTTGATACAATTGAGGCTACAGAAATGACTAAAAGATATGTATCAGGACATCAAATGAAATGAATAATAAAATTATATAATGTAGTAGGCCTATGATTTTATATTGTGCCCATTCTAGATAAATCTGCTCATTGGCACTCACTATGCGGAATGTCTATCGGACTAATCATTATAGTGATAACCTCCAGACATGGAAGCAGGGTTGAAACTTGCATCCATGGCGGACAAGGAAGACATGTTGACCAGAGTGCAACGAAGCCATATTGACATAAATATGCAAGATGCTAATCATTCTCAAGACACAGGAAAATACATGTTCAATAATTGATCCTTCAAAAATATTATTGCCATTGACATCATTCTGTTGGCCTGAGCCTTGAATACCTTCAAGGAAAATTTTCATTCGCATACATAGCTGTTAGTCATAGGCCTATGCAATCCAGATGATTTGGTGTTTCAGGCTTTCTTCATCCTGAAGTGTAGTTATATGCAGTAACGTTTAACAACTGTTGAATACAGTGAAAAGCTCCATTGGAATTCTCAGCTCTGGCAAAGTCTGTTCTTCACCAATCTCCATCATCCGCAATATTGATGTTTATTCATTGACAGCTGTGATATTTACATCACTGGTTGTATAGGTAACACTGCAGCTTCATTCATTGATGGGCAGTTGAAGAAAACAGTGTTGGCCAACCTGTTTTTGCCAGAGCTGTGCATTCCAATGGACATTTTCACCGGTTGTTGAACATGATTGCATAACAAAACTTGAGAATGAAGAAAGCCTAAAGCACTAAATCATCTGGATTGCATGTAGGCCTATGTATGTGAATTCAAATTTTCTTTGAGATATTCAAGGCTCAGGCCAACAGAATGATGTCAATTGCAATAACATTTTTGAAGGATCAATTATTGAACATGTATTTTCCTGTGTCTTTAGCATCTTGCATATTTATATCAATATGGCTTCGTTGCACTCTGGTCAACATGTCTTCCTTGTCCACCATGGATGCAAGTTTCAACCCTGCTTCCATGTCTGGAGGTTATCACTATAATGATTGGTCCGATAGACATTCCGTATAGTGAGTACCAATGAGCAGATTTATCTAGAATGGGCACAATATAAAATCATAGGCCTACTACATTATATTATTTTTTTATTATTCATTTCATTTGATGTCCTGATTCATATCTTTTAGTCATTTTTGTAGTCTCAATTGTATCAACGTTTTTGGAAATACGGTGGTTTAGGTCAACAGGCCCAGTTCTTTTCACAATTATATTGTGTGTTATTGAACATTATTTTCTTGATAGGCTGTGTAAAAATAAAGATTAGTGTCTGTATTATTTCACTTCTTGCCCTGTGTTTCATAGCTTCAACCTTGTCATTTCTATAATTTCAGTAGGCTGCTTCAACTAATCTCACGTAACAATATGAAAATGTTTAAAATGGTTCAGGAAGTCGAAAAGACAATAGATGACAGCACTATCTTATTTTTAGATAACCTGTTGCATATGGCAGTACATGATTTAGGACATCATCAATGGTTCTGGGCACTATTAGGAACATAAACAAATCACAAACAAGACTGAAACAAGCCTTGCACACTCTACGGCACCAAAAAATGCATTAACAGCATGAAATATGGCAAAAAATAAGGTTTTTTTGTCAATAATTCACAAACAATGCATTTTAGACACATACTAACTATTGAAGTTGAATAGGAAATTGGGGTCTGCGGACATTTTGACACCATTCCCATGAATGTAACTGTAATAGTTTTCGAGATACAGCACATTTTCGCAATTTTTTGGCGAAAAATTAATAAAAATCTTCGGGGCCTGTGTGGGACCTCTAAATCACCTTCAAAAATTCCAAAATTTTGCAGGAAGTCATTATTCTGTCAGTGGAACAAAATTATTTCTGTTGCGGATCACGCTTTTGACTTTCATTTTTTCTGATGCACCCTATTGCCCGATTGATCTGATCAAGGGTCCTTGAAGATAAAATATAACGTCACTCAAATCCCGAGAGTCTTAATCACTGTGAAACTATTGTAGCAGTTGTGCTTCTAATGATGCTTCTTATCGGCCTAAGGTATTTGGGATGTAAAAAACCTTGAAATTATATCTGATCCTATTATAGGATTGTGTATTATGCATATGGATTTTTCAAAGCCCTTTCAAACCTATTTGGGATTTCCAGTTCAGATGCAATAGCTTTGTGCACCATTTCATCTATACACAACTTCTAAAGAGCTTATGCAAGGCTTATCAGTTGATGACATGAGCATAAATAAAATATAATGCACAGCATTTTCAGTTGCCATAACTTACTATCGTTAAATTCACCTTTGAGTTGGGATGGTTCGAGATGGATGTAAATACACACAGACACTCATAAAAATGGACGCTTAGAATGTTTGGGCTGAGAAAAGCAACTCTGCGCATGAATTTAGTACATGAATCGGAAGTGGAACATCCACAATTTGTGCAATCATGGTCTCAACAGCAAGTGCCTGAAGAAAGAAAGCAGGTCGAATGGACCTTGCTGCATAACAATGAGTTAGTTTTGTATAGGCTTGTGACTCAACCACAAGTGCTGCTCGAATTTTTCAGGCTGTGTCATTCAGATATTGGTTACAATATTGACTTGACTCTATTCATCATCAGGGCAGCAAATGCATTTCTCCAGCAGCAGATTTCCATAACCAACAAGGTGGGATTTCTTGCACTAAATGCTCTCAGACTGCAAGTCTACCCTCACACCATAAAATGAACTTATTGGCATTTTATAACATGATAAGCAAACCTCGCAGTCGTTAAGCTTGTTGGTCTCCGGTGTATTCCAAAGTTGAATTTAGATCCCAGAGGTAAATATGATCCTCCTGCTTAAAACTTCTATGTTTCACTACAAAGAGCATGATTTATAATCTGTACTTGCCACTGTGCCCAGGGAGAGCATCAGAAGAGCCACATTAATACTTTATTAGAAATATAGAGTTTACAGCCAGGATAGACGAGTAACTACATTTGGCTGCTTGAGGACATAAATGATAGTCATGTTATGACAGCAAGTATATGTAAGGGTGTCATTCTGGTAAATCTTGCAAGCCATATTAATTATGTTACCTCACTGGTGTTGCTCATTCAAGACCTGCGCTGATAACAAGTGCAGGATATGACCTCTCTTACTGAACATGAGTCATAATGAACTCAGTAAGTATGAGATGGAAAGTTAACACTGCATAGGGATATGACAGTCATCATCATCATGACCTTACGAGGAGCATATTTCGTAATCATTTGTACACTGCAAAAAATTCCCGTTAAATTTTACAGTTAAATTAACTGGCAACTTTGTTCCAGGTCTAAGAACTGTAAAAGTACTAATAAACCTGAACAGGACAATTAACCGTAAAATGCAGATTGGTACATTGAACTGTAATTTTGCAGATTCTACAAAGTGATATTACGGTATAATGTACATATATAAAACAGTTTATTTAAAGTATATTTTACAGTTATATCGACTGTCAATCATAGAATGTAAAGAATGCAAGGAGCTGTATAATTTACTGTAAAAATACGGATATTATGTGTTATTCTTACTTATTGCACAAGTGTGAAACAACAGACTAAGCATGTGATTTAACTGTCGCATAGCTGTAGGGATGTACCGAAGCTGGAATCAGCTGAGAGAGTGAGAGAGCCACTGACTCCAGGCTCGGCCTTGCTCATCTCTTGCTTGACAGCAGGGAAGTAAGTCCATCAATTATACCCAGCAATTAATTCGCACACGTTTGCTCACAAACCATAAAATTGATGGACATTTTGCAAGAGAACAAGGTGTCAAGTTTATCGAAGTATGTTGTATTGATGCTGACTGCGCCTGGGTTATTTTGGTTTTAATAGTGTCATTCTTTAGATCACATCATAAAACTCACACAAATGTCAATGTCATATATAAATATAACAACTTTTGCATAATGACAGCATCTTTGAGATCATATGAATGAGGATTTTCCCTTACCTTCAGATAAGTTATAAATTAAGTTTGATTAACAGCTGTGTAAAGCATATGTTATAGATGGCACCACATGCTCCGTGGTTGAAGTCCATGCAATCTCTTGTTTGTAGTTCCCAATCTGACCAGGTGTATTGATTGTTTGGCCAATTCAAATGTTTTGTCTGCATATTACAAGTTGCCAGTAAATTAACGGTTGAAGTAATTGTTCATTAACGTGAACTGAATGTTAAATGACATGTTGCAGTAAATTTATCTTGGAGCCATTTTGTAACTGACAAAGAACTGTAAATTCACAGACAAAGTCTGTTTTAAAAAAATACTGATAAAATAACAATAAATTTACGGTTCTTTTAGCTAGAAAAACACGGTCATTTCTTACAGTGTATTGATAATAATATCATATGGCTATGTCTTTTCAAATCAGGTAGTTGGTTAGTAGCATTTTAGCATAATGTGATTGCTTTATGTCCAGTAAAATGAATGTAAAATTCATGCTACATTGCCAAAGAGGTCAAAAGAATTGCATAGTGCATATTTAATAAATTATTTATCGAATACTCCTGTTATATAAAAGGATTGATGAACCACTTGTGAGTTGTGACCACTCTGGATAATAGGTGCTTGTGACAAAACCATAATTTTTTCAAGCACATGTCCAGTGCCTACTTTATCAGATTAAAGATTCCATTCAGTATCCCTTTATACATTGCAGGCTGCTGCTGCTGGAGTTCAAGCGTTGCTATGGGTATCATGTCAAGAGGGACAACATCTGTAGTTTCCACAATTGCACCTAAGGGACTAATTAATGACCTCAGTTGGACATCAATTGAAGTAATTGTTCCTATTCTGCTGCTTTTGTTTGTGTCCCTCCCTTAGCTTGTGTTAGTTGTGGTCTTTCTTCAGGGGCAGATCTAGAAAATGTTGGTAGAGGGTATAGCACCATGGAGTACAATGCTTTTAACATGATGCAACTCAGCTCTGATATAATTACATGTGTAGTGTGTAAAAATATCAAAATCACATCTTTTGGCGCAGATGGATCTGCTCCACCCCCTGCCCCTACCTGATTCGTCCTCGGTTTTCTTTGATTCTAGTAATTATCTGATGGCTTCCTTTAAACTTATTTGGATAGTAAGTTTACCTTTTGAGAGAAATGTATGAAGATGTTTGCTGCATTTGAAGGACCTTCGACTTACAAGAGTTTCTTCTGGCTGTGTCAATTTCATGATGGCTTATCAAAGAAAGGACCTTGTTGGTTGTTGGTCAAACAATCACTTCTCCTGAGTGCACCTGCTTTTCAATTCCTCTTCAAGTGGTGGAAATGTGACCCTCCATCTTCATTAGTGTACTGCACCAGTGTGCCATGGCCTCGTCCATTGTGTATCATTCCTTGTACAATGTCCAAATTATCCTGGTTAAGGGCTCCCTGGCATTTGAGTAATGAAGCAGATAAGGCAAGAAAGAGGTGAAGGAAGGCTTGATGGACTTCATATGATGGAGTCGTTAGTGTCAATGATTATTCATGCATGCTGGCTTTATCTGGTAGAAGGTTGCTTTTCAGAAATTTTAACCTACCTTAATAAATATCATACGCACTATATGTAGACATGAAGCTTTAAATTAAACACATCACATGTAAGGTAAAATGAAAGCCAGATTTACAAACCTTTACCTCATCATTTAAACCTGACCAAACTACGACAATCAATCAGACCTTTCACACCATAGTGATCAAGGAAACTTAGCTATCCTATATTATATCCTATGCAATATTTTTCTTATCTATGTTTGCAAGTCATGAATTCTTGATGAATCAGGCCATGCTATACATCGATCATCATGTTTTCAAATCTACATATGATTTTTATCTTCACTGATCTTTACCCCTGTCTCTGTTTGGGACTGACAAGTGGCAGCAGAATGCTGACAGTCCCTGGAAAATCGAATTGGGCCAACAATAATTTGATCTGTTTTGGACAGATCACAAGATCAGGTCGCACAACAGCTGTCCATATTACTACGCCAAACTACTTTCACAAAGCATGGTTGCTGGCAAAGATCCAGTCCACTGCTTTGAATGAAAATGTTGGGAAATCATGAGACAAAAAGAAAGTTTTGAAACTTTAGCGTAAACTTTGCCTGTGAAAGGGATGATTTTACTCATCAGAAGTTTGATGGCATTCAATATACTTATGCCATTTAGTGCATGTTAAATTTTGGTCAGAAAAGTGTCCAAAAAGAATGCTCTCTCACTTATTCACGTGTCCATACAAAGCCAATGTTTTTGCTTTGTGACATCAAAAATGCTTATTTGTATTTATTCTGTTACTTTATGGAGATGTATGAACTTGGACAACAATATAATTTACAATTTCATAAAAGCTGTGCAACACTCAACAAAAATGTATTGTCCATGCCACATGTGGCCCCCTCTATACTGGCATCATATGTGAGCTACAATGTATACATCCTCCATGATAAAAAATAGTTCCAAATTATTTTGGTATTTACAAGCTGCCTGCTTAAATTGAAGCCAATGAAAGTCAGATTAGACACAGAGTTTTTGGAAATAAACTAGACCATCACTAAATGATGGAACTGTCCTGGTTTCTTCCACACTGTCCTGGTTTCTTCCACACTGTCCTGGTTTCTTCCAGAGATTGAAATTCTGTTGACTGCTATCCAGTATCTACACAGGTCTCTATTCACTTTTCAGTAATGGTAGTTTCGGCAGCAAAGAGGGTAGGATCAAATTAATATAAGATCCAGTAAAACTCACAGGGTAACTATCTATCAATATCTTCTCTATTTTCCCCTATTAACTATCAACCTATCAACCCTCGTGAGTGTTCAGAATGCGGCTGACAGAGATGCACTTACCATATCTGTCTATTTAGTATCTATTGGGAAATTCTAGTTATATATATATTTATAAGCAACTGCAAGTAGATTTGGTGCCTTAAGTTGTACAAAAAAATCTCCAAACAATGATGCCTGGTTCTCACGACGGCGATTTGAGAGCGACGCATCAAGAGAAGTCATTTCTTGGAAAGTTGTGGCGTAGAACGTTGGTTTTGGCACGTTACGTAATCAATTAGTGTCATGTGCGACGCTTAAAGTTAGTAGCCGCGGTGAGTCTTGAGGTGTCCGCGGCGCTGCTTAAGCTTTCTTCGCCGCGTTCCGCCTCTCTTTCCTCAGCGCAGTTCCAAACAGACGCGTCGCACTTTGTTTTGGAATTCGGCGAGGCTGCTTTTACTTCGCCCAATGTTGTTTCCTCTTACGCCGCTGATGGTTGTGAGGCAGCTACGTCTGAAATTGGCGACCTGCGACGCATCAGGAAACCTTCGGCGTACACCCGAGGTAAGATGCGTCGCTGAAAATGACAGCCTCGCCGACGACTGTAAGGATGCAACGCCGCATTTAGGGACTTGTTACTGCGTAACTTGATGGTTCATCGTCGCACATGCATTCATAAAGCGCCGAGGACATTACAGGCGCGTCGATGCTGACCTTCTTCGTCGTCCTTGCCTTAAGCAGCGACGAAGGTCTCTTAAGCATCGACGAACGTCTGTTATTGCAGCGCTGCGGCAAAGTGTGTTTCGCTGCTGCAGGAGTCACTTTTGGTCATTATAAAAAGGGACACAGAGGACCTCCTTGCTTCATTTGCTGATTGCCCTTCAATGAGAACACAACGACTGCCTACTGAACATATGCATGATGAATGAAGAAGAAATTATTGTTGTGGCTGGTGCTGCTGCTGTTGCTATCGGAGCTGTCTATTTGAGACACAGGAGGAGGAGGAGGGCCAGGAGACAGAAAAGGTGGTGGATTCGCAACTGGTTGCTGCAGAGGGAACAACATGGTCACTTCCATCAACTGCTGCCTGAACTGCAAGTGCGTGACGTGTCCGGCTACTACAACTACACTAGAATGCCCCCTGCCATCTTTGCTGAAATCCTGGAAGCTGTTGGACCACTCATCGCTAAGCAAGACACCAACATGAGGAGGGCTTTGGAACCTGGTCTGAAGTTGGCTATCACCCTGCGGTACATGGCAACAGGAAACAGCTACAAGTCCCTAGCTTATGCTTTCCGTGTGGCACCCAACACCATCTGCAACTTCATCCCTGAGGTCTGCCTTGCCATCGTTCATGCCTTCGAAAGACAGCTGGCACTACCCACACAGCCTGAAAGATGGAAGGAGATAGCCAAGGCTTTTGAGACGAAATGGAACTTGCCCAACTGCATTGGAGCTCTGGATGGCAAGCACGTCGCAATCCGATGTCCCAAGGCTGCAGGCTCCTTGTTCTACAACTACAAGGGATTTCACTCCATTGCCCTGATGGCCCTCGTTGATGCCGACTACAAGTTCATCTATGTGCAGGCTGGCTGTCAAGGAAGTGCATCTGACAGTACTTCGACAACTCCTGGACGAGGAAGATCTAGGCCTACCACCTCCAGAACCTCTACCTGGCACAGAAGACAATCCTTTCCCATATTACATCGTGGGTGACGAGGCATTTCCCCTGAAGACATGGCTGCTCAAACCAGTGCCAAGAAAGAACCGTGACATTCCTTCCAGAGTCTACAATTACAGGATTTCAAGAGCCAGGAGAGTGGTGGAGAATGCCTTCGGTCTGCTGTCACACAGGTTCAGATGCTTCCTGACCACCATGCCCCAACGACCTACAAGAGTGACATACATCACAATGGCTGCTTGTGTTCTACACAACATTCTGCGAGACAGAGTAGGCGTCCACCATGCCCGTGACAATGAAGTGATGGTCAGAGAAGATCCACAGACACATGACGTCGCTGAAGGAGTTTGGAGGGGAGACCGTCAATTGCATGACCTAGGAGAACCACTTCGACACGGAAATGCCTCCAGAGATGCCAAGGCTGCTCGAGACTACCTACGTGACTGGGTCAACAGTCCGGCAGGAAGTGTCCCTTGGCAGTTGGAGAAAATCTGAAGAAGATGCATTCAAAACAACAAACCCCAGGTCCTTTTAAGGGCCACCAAATCCTCCCAATTGAGCTGGCCATGTACACATCCTATGTTGACAAAACAAGCCCAAAAATCAATCAATCAATCAATCCCTCCATCCATCTATCTATCTATCTATCTATCTATCTATCTATCTATCCAAGTCCAATCCATGCAAAGTGACGACAACTGCTTTTCTTTTGCTGCAGTGTATATATGTAACGAGCATTGTGTTCCATCTATCAAGCTATCTATCTATCTATCTATCTAGCTATCTATCTAGCTATCTATCAAGCTATCTATCTATCTATCCAAGTCCAATTCCTGCAAAGTGACGACAACTGCTTTTCTTTTGCTGCAGTGTATATATGTAACGAGCATTGTGTTCCATCTATCAAGCTATCTATCTATCTATCTATCTAGCTATCTATCTAGCTATCTATCAAGCTATCTATCTATCTATCCAAGTCCAATTCCTGCAAAGTGACGACAACTGCTTTTCTTTTGCTGCAGTGTATATATGTAACGAGCATTGTGTTCCATCTATCAAGCTATCTATCTATCTATCTATCTAGCTATCTATCTAGCTATCTATCAAGCTATCTATCTATCTATCCAAGTCCAATTCCTGCAAAGTGACGACAACTGCTTTTCTTTTGCTGCAGTGTATATATGTAAAGAGCATTGTGTTCCATCTATCAAGCTATCTATCTATCTATCTATCTAGCTATCTATCTAGCTATCTATCTAGCTATCTATCTATCTATCTATCTAGCTAGCTATCTAGCTATCTACCTGCCACTTGCCCTAGACAAGTGAAATTACAAAGTGATGCACTTGTACTAGTGCAACCAACCAACACAAGTTTTAAAAGCAAAGCACTTGTACTAGTGCATTACATTTTAATTAAGAAATTCATGCACTTGTACTAGTGCAATAAAAATATGTTTATACCAAAGAATGCAGCACTTGTACTAGTGCTGCACTTGGTATGTTTTGGGGCAAAGAAAGGGGGAACTTGCACCTTGCTTTTATGAAGGTGATTACTTTTAATGAAGGCCAGGACCGGACTTTTGTTTTGGGGGACTTTTTTTTTGGGGGACTTTTTTTTGGGGGATTGTCAACGTTTTTTTTGCTCTTTTTTGGCTCTTTTCGGTCAACACAAGCTCTTTTTTTTGTCAACATAAGATGTGTACGTGGCCTGCCCTTTTGGGAGGATTTGGTGGCCCTTAAAAGGGCCGAGGTTTTTTGTTGTCTTTGCTGCATCTTCTACTTTCGTGGAGAAAGGAGATTGTCAGTCCAACTGGCCGAAGGGGAAGGCTGGTGCTGGTGATGGGCGGCCGGTTGACCAAAGCTGGTTGACCAAGTAGCCGTACTTCTCAGGGCTCTCCTGAGCATCCATCATCAGTGTCATGGAGGATGGGCTGGGCTGCATCACGGTGTAGCTGGGAGTCTGCTTGGAGGATCCTCCTTCCCTGGGCTGGTGGTGGTGGTAGTGATGGCTGCTGCTGGAAGCGTGGTGGTGCTGCTGGTGGTGGGATGGCACATACGTCGAAGAAGGAGGAGGATGAGGAGGAGGTGGCATCTGCAGGCGCTGAGGAGGATGAGGAGGCTGGAAGGTCTGCTCCTGATGCTGTCTTGACTGGCGGCTGGCCTCATCATCCCAGTAGAGGGCGGCCTCTGCAATGGTCCTGACCATCTTCCTCCTGATTTCAGGGCTGGCGTGCAATCCCACGTGGTAGAGGTCCTGGCACTTCATCCTCCAGTACTCCTGGTCGGGTGTCAACTCCTGGTGGTCGGGGCACATCTTGCAGCCAGAGCCTTTCAGGATTTTCTTGGCGGAGGACATGGCTTGCATGCTGCCTGCGATGACGTTCATGGCGGAGTGCATGGCTTCTTCTGCTGGGGCCTTCCTCTTGGTTCCCTTGGCAGCGGCTCCAGGCTTTGGTGCTCCAGGGAAGACTTGGGACTGCTGGCTCTCAGGTCTGTCCTGTGCTGGCTGTTCAGGTGGCATGTCCGGCATGTCATACGAAGCTGGCAGGGAATCCTCAGGTTGTAGCTGTCCTCGGAGTCTGAGGCTGGCCGGTTGGCAGACAGTTGAGAGATGGCGGACAGCTCCTTCCCTGGCTTGTGGACGATGGAGTCCTTCAGGAACCGACAGTTGTTCAGGATGTACTGGTCCCTCTCTGTGAGCGTCTTCTTCCTGGCGGCTCCTGAAGCTTCAGGCCTGACGAGTCTGGAGAAGTGAGTGCGGACTGTCTTCCTCCAGTTGAAGATGTCCTGGGAGGTGTACTTGGGTCCCAGCTCCTTGGCTTTTTCTGAGTCCAGCAGCAGCTTCTCGTTCCCCTTGTAGCCTCTGGTGCCCTTCATGTAGAGGACAGGATGCTCTCTGCTTCGGAGTCTGAGTCTTCTTCGGAGTCTGAGTCTTCTTTGGAGTCTTCTTTGGAGTCTTCTTTGGAGTAGACTTGGCAGTAGGCTCTGGAAGACCCGTGGAAGACTTGGCAGCAGGCTTGTCAGCAGGCTTGGCAGCAGGCTTGGCAGCAGGCTTGGCAGCAGGCTTGGCAGCAGGCTTGGCAGCAGGCTTGGCAGCAGACTTGGCAGCAGGCTTGTCTCCTTCATCAGTTTCAAACAGTTCAACTGATGAATCTTCGTCTGTGCTGTCTTCTGGCCGGCCCTCGAAGATGGTCTCGCTGACGACAGTGGCTTTGGTGGTTGAAGTGGTGGTCTTCGTCTGGCTGCCAGCTGTAGTGGAGGTGTAGAGCCCAGGTAGAGAGAGGTCTGCCATGGCTGTAGTGAAGAATGTAGTCACTGCAGCATCTGAAGGTTCATGGAGAGGAGTTGCAGCTGGAGTTGTAGCTGGAGTTGTCACTGGAGTGCTCCCAGGAGTGTGAAGTGTTGACCTGGTGCTGAGCTTGGTTGGTGCCCTGGTGACGACGGTGCCCTTTCTCCTCTTTGGTCCCATGTTGTAGCAGCAAAAGTACAATTGTAGCAACAAAAGTAGCAGCAAATGTAGCAGTTGATAATAGTGTCGTGGATTCTAGGTGTGTTCTTGTCGAAGGTCTGAGTGGGTATGGTGCTCTAAACTGGCCTCCTCTATATATATGCAGGGTGCGGACCGCCTCTTTCCCCCTCCTTCGCCCCCCCTGCTTCGCTGCTGCTGCCCCAGCCGCTGCGCAAAAAGAGGGTGACACGCAGACAAAGGGTTGATGCTAAAAATAGAACAACGCATGCACTCAGGCGCCACTCTGTCTGCTGCATTGGGGGTCCAAAAGACGCGGCGCGCACCCTCTCACGTGCGTCGAACATGTGTCTTTCCGCGACGCGTGTCTGAAACATGTGACATGAAGCAAGAGCTTTCTGCTACACTGCTGTTTCTGCGTCGAAGCTCTTCTTTGTGCGCCGCATCTTTAAAAATCTGCGGCGCGCACTGATTTCTTTTTACGCTTCTTCTTGCTTCACCACTTCTTTCCTCGCAAAGATTCAATTTTTTTCCTGCATCGTCAAATTTCTAGGAATTGCGTAGAAAGACCTCTTAAAACGACGCATGCTGTTCCTGTTGCGCCGTAAAGCCAAAATTGACGGCGAACATGCTCAAATCTTTGCCCTTTCCTGGAAATATAAGAAACGCCGTCACTTAAACCCTCTGTTACGTCTCCGTGAGAACTAGCCATTACTCATAGAATAGAAATACAAGGATAGTCGGCAGGAAACAAAAGAATTGTGAACTAACTATGTGGAAGCAAATGATACACCGTTGACAGGAAAGGGAAGCGCCCTATTCCCGCATGGTTAATTCACAAAGCCTGGTGATATTTTTGTCTCATGGTCTTCAACAATTCCTGACAAAAAGGATTAGAAGAAGCAGTCACCAGGGGTCTACTGTGGAGTATACTAACATTTGTGGAATGTGTCTTTCTCTTGTATTCTATTTTTGCAGCCAAAGAAACCTCATCAACATTGAGAAATGCCTCGGGATTGCAGGCTGTGTTCATTTTTGTCTTCAAATCAAGAAGCACTTCTTCATTATTCAATCCAGCAATTCTCAGAGGCTAACTTCATGAGCGGAGAAGATGAAGACAAATGCACAACCAAGAATTTACTTCCAACTTACCTCAGCCCACAGATTTTCATGACTGCCGAATCATCAAACTAAGCAAATTTACACCAATGGTTTAGTAATACCAACGCCTGAATCATAACTTGTGCCAAATAGGCCTAGCGCTTTTAACAACACTGCAAATTTTATCTTTGCTTTAAAAGTTGTTCATTTAGCTGTTCAGTTGAGCAGTTGACTGAGAGACATTAGATTATAAAACCATTCATCACTAGTCACATGTCATACCGTACGCGTCCAAATGGAGGCTTTATCTGTTGGATAGGGAAACTATTATTAAACACTCAATCATCATAAACCTTCTTCCAAGGCCTGTCAGTCTGGATTATTGGCTTCAGCAGAGCGATTTGGTGTGCCAACGCTAACCCAGATTACAGTGAGTACCCGAAAGCTTTAATCACACTGACCTGTCAAAAGCTTTAATTATCTTTTCCAAACCTGTCCATAATCACATATCTATGTGAAGACCAAGACCATCTATCAATCTGACCACAAGAAGGGGACGATGCTCTTGAGAATAATTTACTGAAGGTGATAATTATACAAGTATGTTTGTAACTCATAGTCTTACTGAGTTTTATATAACATCCGAAATTACCCTCAATATTGTACATATGGGCGTCAAAATTTGAGCATTTAATTTTTTTTTGTTTTATGGATAAGTAGTAATTAAGCTTTAATTAATTTACTTGGGAGAATAGCTATCATAAGACATTCCTCTAAAATGTCATATTAAACAATCATCCTCAGGGAATGTCATTTAAATCTTTTTTTTACTAGACAGGGAGCAATTTCTGTGAATTTTTTAATGATCCTGCATGACATCACTGCTTGTGACATCATCAACAAAGTTAGAAGTCTGGCCTTTTCCCCAATGCATAAGGACGAAATCTTCTTTTTGTAGTTCAGATGATGACTCAGCAGATATCACAAAGATTGAATTCTTGGGAATAGGTGCCGTCAGTAGCAAATTTTGTCTATTTTCAAAATGTGTTTTTGATTTTGGTGTAAAACTAACTCAGGAAATAGCATTCTCCCCAAACCTCTCCTTTAAATCTCATGATTTTTCAATGGGACGATTCATGACCCCTGTCCCACAGGGGTCCAGGGCTAGTTTCAGACGGATGGAATCAGCTCATCAACAGCAAAGTGGATCTTGAGAAAGACGGCTTTCCAAAAATTTAAGACACAGGTGGCCATCACTCACGACTGACCTCAATATCCATAATTTTACAAGTAATTAATACCAGATTATTAAACAGCTGATACATTAAAATGCCAACGAATGGTAAAATTTGGAAGCTTTTGTTGATATGTGCAAGTCATGGTCTTGTCTACCTCCTTTTTCATTTTAGTCTTGTAGTATCACAGTCTGACTAGCTATGTCCAACATTGAGCCAGTAAGTAAGTCAACTAACCTCCCCTAAGCCAGGCAATCACCAAGGCATCTGGTCACTAAAACTCCATGATCTAATATGGGCCATCTGTGGACTTGATCCAATAGAAAGTTCTGACTTTGATTGATGCAGGGGGTCAGTTGTCCAGAGGAATGAATGGAATTCAAGGCCTTTCTAGGTGCTAAGTCCTGTATTTTATGTCACTTAATAAGCCTGTGTGTTATTAAATGGGCTGTCTTTTGTCTCCCTATTCTGATTATGAGACCTGGAAGGTTGTTGTTTGGTCATATCCGCACTCTATGGACAGCTTCACCATTTTACAAATCTCAGATGTGTCTCAAATTACATGGATGAGATAAATTCTTGAATATGATTGGAATTTGCCAGATGATTCTGTGTGCAAGATCGGAATGGGCTAAAACTAGATGCTGCAACTGAACAGTGCTTAGAAGCCGATTGATTGTGTGAAAATTCATTTTCTGTAGAATTTGATAAGAAAAGTTTATTTTAGAATTACACGTTGAGATGTCAGTTTTTTTCTGTTTTCTGTGTGTACTTCACCTGTGGCTGCACAGAGTGAGTTTAAGGAGGATTTTATTTGACAACAGATCATGTTTTTCTTGACCTGTGAAGAAAAATGCTGAACTCATTCTGTGCACACGAAAGCATTTCATATTATCTGGAAAATACTTAAAAGCTCAAGCCAAATCCATGTTGTGAAACACCAGATAAATCTTTTTTGACACACAAATGAATGGTTTTCAATGTGGAAAAAAGGAAGAAATGTGAGGATGAATTTAGTAAATCGCAGTCACCTTAATCTTTCTCTGAATATTATTAACACTTTTTAATATCCGGTCAGTAAAAATATTAGGTAATGAGACGAATTTTTATCTGTCTTTTGTCTACATATCACCCCAAACATGTTTATTGTTAGCAATTTGTTTTATTCCTTTTGATGAACACCTCCTGGTCTCTTTTGGTCTTTCTCTCTCGAATCTTTCTTCATTTGATGTTATTCTCAATCCAATTTCTTCCACTCACTGTAGTTTTATGTTGGCTGCTTGAAAATACCCTTGGCTTTGATCTGGCATAATGTTAGCCTGCCTCTCAGTCACATTTTTTCATCTTCTTGTTTTTCAAGAAGTCGTGATTTTGTTTTTGTCTGAAGACTCTCCACAGATCTCAAATTGCAAAACAACATATTAGTCTGTCATCAAAAGTCATTCTGATACCTGATTCAAGGTAAAGAGGCTAGATACTGGGATATTGCTCGAACCATCTGAAGAAAAGCCTAGATAAATTTTAAGTCGTCTAGAGTAGCTTCTCTGGCACAGAGGGTTTTACCTCTCTGGATTTTTTTTCTGTTTGATTTAGAAACGATGCTCATAATTTTTGTGATATAATATGTATTTCAATGCGTCACTCTCAGGAAGTATATCTTCTCACAGTGACAGATATGGCAACTGTGTCAGGATAGCAAAATACAATATAAGTTTAACTTGGCTGCCGTTTTTACAGCTGCTTGCAGCCTGTATTGCAGGAGGAATTTTCTGTAAGCCTCTGACTATAAAGGAAGTCGCACTATTTCACCTATCACCTTTAAACTTAGCATACACTCTCAATATAATTTTATCTTGCTTCCATCAGCTTTTGGTAAACTTCTGTGACATTAAAATTTCTATTTACGAAACTAAAATGTTCGTTTTTGGCACGAATTTCAAATGACCATGCAGCTCAATGAAACCAGCACCAACAGCAGCAGTCA
Source organism: Platynereis dumerilii (assembly GCA_026936325.1). NCBI lineage: Eukaryota > Metazoa > Annelida > Polychaeta > Phyllodocida > Nereididae > Platynereis > Platynereis dumerilii. The sequence continues at coordinate 53,692,846 of JAPTHN010000001.1, forward strand.
GGTCCAGTGTTTGCAGATTCAATAGAAAGAATGAAGGAAGGGATGAAAGAAGGAAGGCATGAAGGAAGGAAGGAATGAAGGAAGGAATGAAGTAAGGAATGAAGGAAGGAATGAAGGAAGGAAAAAAGGAAGGAAAGTAGGAAGGAAAAAAATAACGTGCAAGCACTTTAACAGCTGCTTGTAGATATACTTAGTATGTATTTATCTATTTATCTATCTATCTATCTATCTATCTCTATCTATCTATCTATCATTCCTTCCTTCATTCTTGCTATTGAATCAGTAAACACTAGATCTGGCTGCTGCTGTAGGTGCTGGTTCACTGCAGCTGATCATTTGAAACTCCCGCCAAAAACGAAAATTTTAGTTTAGTAAATAAAAATTTTAATGTCACAGAAGTTTACCAAAAGTTGATGGAAGCAAGATAAAATTATATTGAGACTGAATGCTAAGTTTCAGGGTGATAGGTCAAATACTGCGACTTCCTATATGGTCAGAGTCTTACCGAAAATTCCTCTTGTAATACAGGCTGCAAGCAGCTGTAAAAAGGAGGGGGAGGAATAAATAGATAGATAGATAGATAGATAGATAGATAGATAGATAGATAGATACTAAGTCTATCTACAAGCAGCTGTTAAAGTGCTTGCGCGTTTTTTTTTTCTGTAAGATGAAGACCCTTTCAGAATTTACTAATTTTTTATTTTAGTTCACTTGCCACTTTTTTCAGAAATCTGATGAGACTTTTTTAAATGCCAAAATTAGACATGTTTGGCAGCAGAGTCTACTCTTAGCAGGGCAGATTTGTCTTGAATAGGCCAAAAATAATGCATTTATACATAGAAGCCTGAAACTTGGCACAAAGTTTAAAAACATCTTAGAGAATATAGTTAGATAGGGAGCCACTTCAGATTTGACCTGGTTGACCCATGGCAGCCATTTTCCAAGATGGCGGCTAATTCTCTCATTTTCCTGCTTCCTGTTGAGCGCCTGTGGTTTGACCCTGTGAAAACAGATCTCATTATTCCTTCTACAGATCTGAAAAACATAATCACTTGATTTCTGGTTTGAACAGAGAAATTTCAGGGCGGTCAGGGTCCATTTTGTTGGAATTTTTGTACAAATGGAGCATTTTTGCGATATCTCATAGTTTCGTGGAATCGCAATTGATATTTAAACAGACTATATATTTGAATTTTTTTGTAGGAAGAGCTTTCAAATGAATGGTCCCATCGATAGTTTCTGAGAAGTCAATTGAACTTGAGAACCGAAATCTTCAAAAAATATTTTATTTTCATTTTTGCCAAGCTCTTCTTGCAAGGAATTCAAAAACGTAATTAATTTTGAGATGTATTAAGAATTGGCGAAACCATCCGAAACCACGAAAATTCAGTGTTTGAATCAATATTTCTACCAAAACGGATGCCCACAAGCTTGAAATAGTTCAGGATACACAAAAATGTTATAGTAATGTTCTGAATACCTAGAGAAGGAATAACAAACACTATTTGCATACATTCTATTTGTAGGAACCACACAAAAAGCAGTAAAATGGAAGAATTGACCGCCATTTTGGAAAATGGCTGCCAGCAGCCACCTAAGCTAAATCTGAGGTGGCTCCCTATCCAGATATGTTCATAAAGATGTTCCTTAAGTGTACACCAAGTTTCATGCTTCTTTGTATAAATACACTATTTTTTTACATACCTGCCCCGCTATCTTGGAGAGGCTACTGCTACACGCTCCACAAATAAACTCATTATCAGTGTGAAGGACTAGACAGGGCTGGTGTCTCCCTTGGTTATGTTGGTGTGAGTTTATGGCCAGAAATCTGACTTGTTGTAATTCCCAGAAAATTGTGACTACTAGACACACTGGATGGGGCACATATAATAACAGGGTTGTCTTTCACACATGTCAAACAGGGAGGAAGTCTAGATATGCAAGTGGCTGACTATCCAGGCTAGTTCAAACATGATGCAATTTGGAGTTGAGCTTGAAGCAGTCCTTTAATATCAGTGTCAGACTGTCAGTGCTCTCCATCAAGGCAAATACACAATTGACTGAAAGTAAAATTCACGTCAATTTTTTGGACTCTTCTGTCTTTGAGAAAAACGCAATTAAATTAGATAAAAATTGGGAAAAAATCAAGTGAACACACAACAAGGTGAATTGGTTGTGGTTGACGGCAAGGTATAAACTATGTAAATTGATTTAATTATATTTGCATCTGTACCAAATATCACCTGTTTATTTGTGAAACTGGGGTCATGTGAGAAACAATGTTTGCTTTGCAGGAAGTTGCATTGCGATGTAGGCAGCAGTGTTGCAGTCGAGGCCAGCCTGGCCAGGACATCCGAGACCGAGACCAAGGTGTGCTGGTTTGATCATCAGCATTACTGGTTTGATCATATAAATCATATTGTTTGATCACTTTGTATTACTTTTGTCTGATCTTCCTTCAATTACAATTTGATTGCTCTGTTACCTATTGTTTCATTTTTGAAATGAGTTAGTTTTTAACAGTCTATTATCTGTGTCTCACACTTTGCTCTGTTTATCTCTGACATCTCTGTGAAGTCCACTGTTTTCTGTTACATTTTGTCAGTTTGTGGACATCTGTCTTTCACACACTTTATTGTTACAACTCAACATGCTAAATATCCTGCACAAATTGTCATTCTTCATTTTAAACTGAACAAGAAAGCTTCTCTTCATTCCATCTGCTAAAATGTAAGTTGATTTAATTTATATTGCTGTGATGTGGGATAAAATATGAATTTGTTGTATTTAAAGTATTTGTAGATTCTTTATACATTTTCACTGCTTTAAACTAGCAAAGGTTTTGTACTATCAGTGTAGCTATTATTTATACAATTCATTATTTGAAATTACAGTTGCTGTTAGACTGTATCTGTAGCTGTATGCGATCTGTATCTGCATCTGTATCATTGGTGTTGGAGTCCTGAAGGCATTGAGATTGTGAGTTAAACTATAAACTTGATGCATTTATCTTGCTCACATTTTTATACTGATTCTTATATTGTCTACAAGATGTTTATATGTTGTTTCCTTCATTTCTAGGGAACTCTTCAACTTCTCTTTGACTCATCTGAATAAATGGTTTTCAAGAGTACCAACGTGTCTGATTCTCCCTCACCAATAAACAAGGCATGAGCATCCGAGACCGAGACCGAGACCGAAGCATTGACCCTCCGAGACCGAGACCGAGGCATCAGCTTCCGAGACCAAGACCGAGACCGAGGCCGGCTGAACATAAATTATTGTTAACTGCCAAACTATTTTAGCGTGGTATTTATCGGCATTTAGCCATCATACCGCATTCAATAAGGATATAGCCGTTGAATTAAAGATTTCACTCAATACCTCAAGTAAAAAGACTGCACTGAAATCAATCAGGGGGCAATCATTACTTTTTTAAAGGACGGAGGCGTGGAATTGGTCTTAACAGGAATAAATTTATTTTTTACGGAACCGCGACAGATTAAAAATTTATTTTGAGTGTCTGACAACCTAAATTATTTACTTCTGAATCAAACATTATAGACTGAGATAGTCCGTCCACCAGAAATTTATTTCAAGACTGCTGGGAAAGAACAACTATATTAATCTTTTTCGGCAGACTGAAAAAAAAAATTGCGTGATTTTTTTTCTAAAATTTTGAGGCATCTTTTCTGTTTCATTACATACTTTGTTATTAATTCTTTAAAAATTACGCTTTCTATATAGACAGTATCACATACTCTGAGGTGTTCGGTTCCAATTTATTAGGCAGTGGTATATTTGTGTTACATGTAATATATATTAAAAAATTTGGAATATTCTTTTAGGCATGTTGGGAGATTCTGTCAAAAATGTTGCCCCATTCCGTACTGTCGAGTTACGTTATATGTCAGACACTTACTCTGGTGTGTTAAGTTAATAATCAGGTGCTTTTACATGCAACAATGCTCAATGTCAAAGCACCTCAATTAGTGAAGGAAAATAAAAAATATTTAATACTTTTATAGATTCATAACTTCATTACCGGGTATGTATCACAAAAAATGGCGCCGCCTTAAAACATGCCACTCAGCCAAGAATATATATTTAGTCTTTAAAGAATTTCCCATAGATAAGGTAAACTGACTGATGATTATATTAACTGACAGGAAAATTGAGTTTGACTGTTCTAACAAATTGTACTTTATTTATGTGGCTGGCCTCGGGCATGCCTCGGACAAATATCCGAGGCCAGGGGGTCCGAGACCGAGTCCAAGGCCAAGGATTGGTCATCCGAGACCGAGAACGAGGCCATCAAAATGTGGTCTCGAGGACTCCAACACTGGTAGGCAGTTCTGTACTGAACACCACAACCTTTTCCTATCAATGTTGCTGGACTGTTATAAGTGAATATTGTAATTGCCTAATAAAAGATGAGATAATCAACGGAAATGTTGACAGTGGAAATGAAAATTGTTTTTGATAATTCATGTCCTGTTTGCTATTTTGATTAATATTGTTGTTCCGACATTGCCACAATTTTATTTATCATCTTACACATCCTGCAATTTTTCAGTATTTTCCGAATGCAACTTTGGGACTATCAGTTTAGTAATCATAACAAAGCAAATACTTGCTCAATCTCCACTAAAATGTCAGGTATGATAGCCAGAACACAGCACTATGTGTTCCCAAAAATATTTGTCATTGAATAATGTTCAAATGAACTCTGATCGAAGTTATATCCTTTGCATGACAGTAATATCTGCATGCTGGAGCTATACTATACAAATTTTGCTCTGAACAGCCTAGTTGAATAATTCTGCAATTTCTTTGCATCACTGCTCCCTTAAGGGCTAATGTACCAGGGGCGTAGATTTTTGATTTTTGTAGGGGGGATGATTTCGGCAAACGTAAACTTCAGGCGAGGCCCGACGGGCTGAAAGACGCGCGGGGCCACTATAGGGCCCAAAAGCCAATATATTTCAGATTATCGAAGATTAGTTCTGAGACTCGTATTTTCCACATGGACCTAGGATGCAACTGGTATCATGGAAAAATTGCTAAATATAACAGATAATTGTCAACACCAAGTAATAATACGTTGAAATTCTTGGGGGGGATAATCATATGATCATCCCCCCCAGGTTCATTCAAGGGGGGGATGCATCACCCATAGGATCTACGCCCCTGTAATGTACAGATCACACAACATGCCTTGTCATGTTGAGGCCAATGTACCACATTAAGAAACCCTCCCAGGGTCGTAATTGCCTTAGGGCTGTATCAGGAGGAAACAAAATGCTCCAATCTATCTCTAAAGGGATTCACACTTCCTGTTCAAGCCAATGACTCTAATTACATATTCAATGCTCCAGCAATTGTGTGCAAGGTTGCATGCCATCCTTGGAGAGTGACTTGAAGTTCATGTTGCTATGGAATATTGCCCAATACCTCACGAGGCTCACGTGCCCAAGTGGAAATTGATGGGATTGTTCATCATTTCTGGCAACTTTCCAATATCCTTGTCTTCCATAAGTGATATCAGCACCATACAGGAATTAAACTCTCCAAACCAAACAAAAATCGGTAAAAATGAAACAACAGCTTTATGAAACAGACACATCATTTTTGACACAATAAAATGAAATCTTCTCCTCTTCACTTTGTGATGGATTACAATGAATCATGAAAAACATATGATTTTACGATCTCCTGTTGTATGAAGATCTGCCCAAGTCCTACCATTTTATTGGAAGGCACATTTCTTCCATTACAGTCTGTGAGGTCTGTGAGGTCTGTGGCGTCTGATGATAAGGTGCTAGTCTGAATCAGTTTAACTTATTATAAATACCATCTCATAAAACTCCTCCTGATTAGATGAAGCAGGCTGGCTGTTGCCCATGCACATATTCATTTTGATCACAGTACCTTATTCCGCGATTTTATCGTCTGGCCCTAATCTTGATACCTTTACACACTGTCAAAAAATTCCCTCCATGTGCGTAATACATTCTATTCCCTAGTGTAGGAAGTGAGCTGTTATATGTCAAAATTTCCATGACCGATAAAAAGGCGGTTTTTGAAGCTCAGGAGATACTGTAAAAGTATACGATAAAAGCAACACCTATTGCCCCATACTGTACACTGGATAAGTCAATAATGTGGATGACACTGGATGTACTGGTATTGCAGCAATGCTCAAGCAGATTAGGCTGGCAGGTATTATCACATTTTCTCCTTTTATATGTTGCATGCATAGAACTATGACATATTTAATAGTAATAAGAGAGCATATTCATGAAAAGCGCAGCACAGCATAGAAAGAATTGCAAGTTTACTCTCTGAAAGTAAATGATGGGCAGTTACGACAGAAATAGGAAGCTCCCTATTCCCAGGATGGTTAATTGACAAAGTTGGGTAAATTTTAACTCTGCCCCTGGCAGAGCCTTGCGAAAAGGATAACAGTAGCACCTAGCATGGAATACATTGTATATTAACTGTTCCAGGATATGTCATTTTCTTTTTGCGCCAAAGAAAAAGACCCCAAAATTATAAAACGGCCTATGGGATAACAGGGCATGCCAATGGCATCCCTTAAGAATCAGAGGAGCTATTTAGCTTTTTAAAGCTTTAAAAGTTTGAAGCTCCTCATTCTATGAGCTGAGATGATGCAAATAAGTGAGATCATGGCAATGCCCCCAGTCTCAGTCCAGCTTAGTTTGGGATTACACCTTATGGACTGGAGTTGTGACAGTCATGAAATTGATATCACTAACCTCCAGCCACTCACAATATGAAGCAACAATTTTCTTCCTTTTTAACCAATTAACACCGCCTTTTGCAATTGATCTTATTTAGATACCACACAAACTCTAGCTTCTTGCTCCTTCTTAATGACATGCAATGACCTAGACAGATGTATTCTGTATTCTGATAGCAGCTGGGTCATGTTGCAGGAAGGAAGGCCTTCAGAGAAAAATGGCTTTATCTAAGCAAACCGGCCTCTGTATTAACAATATCCTCTTTGGGGCTATGTAGTACTAAAATGGGTGGAGCATCTCTTCTTGAAATTTTTGTCATTCATTAATTTATCCTGCCATTATCCACTGAACATCTGATGTGATGTTCTTCACCAAAACAGATAAACTAAATTATTACTGCTGGTCTAGTTACTGCATACATGTATCAATGAGCGATAACATTATATATTGAGGAAGTGTAAAGAGTGAAGATTTGTAGTTTTGATTTTAAAAAGTCTCAAATATTTTAGAAAAGGTGTTGTGTATTCAACTGATTCGTTTTGACAACATTTTGCAAATGGGGATAAACTTGTGACTGAAACATTGCTTTTTACATTGAATTTAAAGTAAATACAATTTGGCATGAGTAATAAGTCTGGCTGCACTTTAATGTGTCAGAAGAGGTGGAACTGGCAGTGAGGCACAAGAGGCACCACACAGCATGTTTGTGCTATATATGACTGATTTGCATTACTGGCTGTCTGTGTCTGACCTCAGGATGTGTGTCATTGGGCTCCTCTCAGCCATGAGACATGTGACTGCACAGAGCATTATGGGCCAACAGGTTGTCCCCAAGGGGCGAGGGCAGTAGGTCATGCATCTGGCCACTCAGCACAAAGGCAGCTATATCAGGAGAAGGGCCTCTCTTGGGGAACTAGGCAGATGACCAACAAGCTTCACTGCATGGCTTCATATCAAGATAGCATGAGCCATGCAGGTTCACTTTTGCATTTGACATCAGGATCAGACGGCTGTCGGTGACATCATGCATGTTTGAGCCAAAGACCTCTGCTTTTCCCAGTATGATAGTGAAATTTAGGCTTAACAGTCACTTTGGTATTGTGCATTTGTGTATAATTGTATAACTGCACAAATTATTTATAATGCATAATTTAAAGTGAAGACACTTGCGTAGCCCTAACCATGCTTTCACAAGTCCTTATGTAGTAAGGGAAACACACCCTTGCCGCCTGAATTTCCCTTGCCAAATCTCACTAATACAATGGATAGAGAGAAGTCTCTCACAGTCACAATTTGTTGGCTTTCTTGGGGACTTTCAGTATTACCTGCCCCACCTGGCTGAACGTTCAGTTGACATGGCACCACAGAATGACTTAAAAATGTCTAAATTGTCCAAAATTTTGGAAATCCATTCCAAATATGCTGAATTTTATCGAGTGAAAAATTCGTAGTTCTAGATTGAAAATATTAAGTGTCCATATAAAAAAAAGCCTCAAAATTTCTGAATGCCCCTTGTATATCTTTGTCAACTTGCCCAAGTTTCTTGCTCATGCTACCTGATGCTGTATTGTATGAGAGATGGAATTCTGTAAAATAAGACAAGCCGTCCAACATAATTGATGTGTAAATATTTACATGGTGTGTAGGGGAGAACGGGGCACAGTGACACGCCTGGCACAGTGTTACAAAGCCCATAGCGTCCAACCGGTACTGTTTACAGATCAACCCTCTTTTGTATAGTACAAAAAGTAAGTAAGTGAGAGACTGTCCTATATTCTGAATGCCTACACAACATGTCGAGAGTGGAATTTCAATATTTTGGTTTTAGCCAGTAAAAGTAAATAATTTTGCTAAACGACTTTTTGTTATAATTCCAAAGAAAAATGGTATAATGCAAATCAATTGCCAGGGATTCAAACCTTGATTATTTGTCTTAGTTTAGTGAGATGATGAACCACAACACTGGCATCCGGTCCCCAGGATTCAAAAATTTTATAAAAAGAGCTGCGTGGGGCACAGTGAGACAGTTTAAGGCAGGGCACGGTGAGACATCACAAAATACACTCAAAACAACCTAAATGTAATGCATAGCTCACAATTCACTGTTAAAAACAAAATGCCTGCTAAAAACTACTGATTTTAGTGAGTCATGTCCAAAGGGAAGCATCAGAAAGAATTTTGAATAGTATGTACCAGGTGCGGCAGGTTAAATAAGTCATGCATATGTCCTGTTGGATGAAGTTCGAAACATGCTCAAAAAAAGGACCTAAAAAATCACCTAGCCAGCTGCTTTTATAAGAGTACAGTAGTTTCTGTAGCAAAAATTGATAGAACAATTTCGCAGGTCTTGAGGATCAGGGTTATGGCAGCAGATGCCCTGTCTCACTCTCCCCTATACCGAAAACAAATTTTAAAAGAGACCACCACTGTGGTGTGGATATCTAATTCTGACATGTCTGGGATGAAATGACCTTGTTGGCTTTCAAGATTTGGTAATATGAGACTTAATCAATGTTTGGAAGGATACACTGAAGTGCTAAAAGACAGCCAAGTGCTTGAGCTTGGCAGGGACGGACGCAGGGGGGGGGGATGGTGGGGATGCATCCCCCCCCCCCCACCAGACCAAAATTTATTCCCACCGGAATTTTCTGGATCCCCCCCTGGAGCTTGGCATAGAAGACAGAAGGATACTCCGCCATGGCTAAATTTAACTCCTGCAGAGTCCTTCACTACAGTTGTTGTTGACCTGTTGGTCCGAATGGTGTCATAGGACCAGGTAAAAAGTCATCCTGCAGGGCATTTAGTAGTGACCAATACCCCATAATGTTTACAATACCACATAAAAAAGCAGTGGATATATCCCATGTGGTATTGCGTTGTATACTCAATGGTTTTTTGTATACTCAATGGTTTGATCATTGTCGATGATGTCATTGCATTGTCTACCATTGTGATGTCATGGCCATGGTGACGTCACAACATTGTGACATCATCAGCTGAGCTGCTATCTGTGCTCTGATTTGCTGAGGCCACTGTTGAGTATTGATCATCAGAGTGAAGTTAAGCTTTCTTTTGAGTTACAATATGGGGTATAAACGCACTCGTGGGTACATCTCAAAATACCACCATACCCATTTGGTCTTATTATATTAACACCATAGAAATACATAGAACGGACATGAGGCTGTGTGATGCCACCTCAAGATGAGGTCACCAAATCCGCCATATACAGTCAGACCAAGAATTATTCAGACGCTTGCTGTTTTGTTATTATTTTCAGGAATTACCAAGTAAACCAATGAAACATGCAATTGAAAATATCCTTGGCATCACATGTAACCGGCACAAAACAAATGTATTGCGAATTGGCAAGAAATGTGTTGAAAAGAGCTACTTTTGCTAACTCCATGAACCAAAAATTATTCAGACGCTTTAACAAAGTTGTAGAAAGTGAACTATTTACCATCATTTGTTAGTATTTATGTCAAAATAATGTTCATAAACTACCTAGGGACCATGATGACTACATAGAATGAGAGGTGTGACCATCAATTGAGAAATTAGGATAAATACTGGAGATAAACAGTATGTCCAGTTTATCACATTTTCATGCACTCTTTAACCTCAAACATGCCTTGTTTTGATTCAAATTGCTTTAGTTTACCTTAGAATTGTATTCCTAAAACTTTGAGTCACAATATGAAGCATTGGAGGCTGCATACTAAGTACAGTGCACTTTTGTATTTATTTGCCCAATTTTACCAAAACAAAAAAAGTCCATGTGGCACCAAAACCTAACAAATTTTCGGAAAGCAAGATTCATTATCTATTTCAAGCTATATTCCATGCATGGTCCGAACAGCAACTAAATTGGGCACTTTTAAGTTCATCTGGGAAGGGGGCAAAAATGTGGTTCTTCGGCCTCAGTGCTATTCCAATGGAGATTGCTCCATGAAAGCACACTATAGTTGTAGTATGGCACACCACTTGTAAACAACTGGTGTAAATGGGCTATCCTGTATACGCAATAGAGTGAACAATCATGCGACTTTATTTTAAGTGATTTGATGGATTGCAGTGGGTCAATGGGCAAGGATTCAGAGAGCGGTTGGAGCCAAAAACAAAACGAAAATACCAAAGTGCATAAAATTTTTCAAGTAAGCCTGTATTTCAATTTTACTTAGATAGAACAGTTAACAATTGCCACTTTATGATATTCTGTAATATTTCCAATTGATATCTGACAGATTTCAACCCATTAGTGAAGAAATGTGATAAACTGAATGAGATGTTTATCTCACATATTTATCCAAATTTTCTTAACTGATGATCACACCTGTCATCCAATGTGGCCACAATAATCCCATGGCAGTTCATCAGCAATATTTGGCATAAATATTGGTAAATAGTTCAATTTCTACAACTTTGTAAAAGTGTCTGAATAATTTCTGGTTCCTGAAATCGACAAATTAGCTAATTTCATCTGATTTTGAATCAGTTTGCAATAAATTTGTATTGGACAGGTTATACTTAATACCAAAGATGATTTTGACTGTATGTTTCATAATTTACTTTGTAATTCCTTCAAAATAATAACAAAATAGCAAGCATCTGAATAATTCTTGGTCTGACTGTAGGAACTGCCCTGAGACATGACGTCACAATAGATTAATTATGATGTGACGACATGCCATTGTAATAAGTGACATCACTGTTATTGGTGATGTCACGGTTTCATTGTGCCAGGATACAGGGCAGTTCCAAGATGGTGGATTTGGTTGCTTCATCTGCCAGAACCTCATGTCCGTTCTATGTATTTCTATGATTAACACCCAAAGATGACAAATCTCTCACATCAAAAGCGCCAATTTGAATTAGAGGAAGTAAAAGACACTCTACATCATTTACGAATAATAGCATCTTCAAACAAGAATTACCAAGGCTCTCTGGGTATCTGTATTGCATTGTTCCCTTCTGAGGCCAAATATTTTAATTTTACCCAGAAGTACCTGTCACATTCAAGTATAACTGCTTAACTTTTCTACAATTTTCAATGACGGCTGGTAGGGATCATTTATGCATTGTCCACAATTTCTAACCATTGACTGTTACATTTGCTGGCCAGTGACTACAATGTCTGTTTATTTGCGGCAATAAAGAAGATTTTGCTTAATTTCACATGAGCAGGTGGAGAGAATTGGAAAAAATGATAACTCTTGTACTTTTACTATGTGCATTCACCTGGCCTGGTTATCCAGCTTTTTGACCTGGTGTTTGAGAGTGGCTTATGAGAGTGGCTTGAGAATGCCTGAATCTTTATCAACTGTGTAGATGGTCACTAAAACGAATTCGGCAAGTGCACCTTAGTCTCTGCTTATGCCTTGTGACATTTTTGCTCCCTGAAGTACCCATCCCTCTAGTTATTCATTGTGAGGCTGTGGGGTAACATCTACTATTGTATTTTCGTTTTTTGCACTCTATTTTAGATTCAAAAGGGGCTGTTAAAATGCAGATATCTTCATTGTAAATCTGAATTTATATGTCTGGTACTGTAGAAAGTGCATTTGAATTGTTATATTCCCATATTGTGAAATGTATATGTTCCCTGGAGAAAGAATAAAACAAAAATCAGAACACTCTTTTTGTTTCGATACCAGGCGCAAGCATACACAATTACACATCCACCTATTTTTTCTTGAGTACAATCATGAAACACCATTTCTATTATGTCTATCAAAAAAAGTTTTCAGGGCAGTGGGGTAGGCAAAGTTGGGAAAGGCAGCGGGGCATTGGGGGACAGAGCATAGGTAAGGTGGGGGAAGTGGCAGGAAGCAGGATGTTTTATAAGTCTGGAAAGAGGGGGTAATGTTGGATTACTGAGGTATACGGTTAAGTGGGGAAGAAAACAGCAGCAATTTAACCTGTCCTGAGTATAAATAGAGATCAATCAAACATGCAAATGTCATGCTTATTAATGTACACTGTACAATTTCGTATATTTCTTCATTACTACACAGAAAACATGTCATTATTATTTTGGTCCCATGTTCAAAGCACTGCTTACATTGAGGCTATACATGTATATGTGTCATGTGCTATCTTGCTGGTGACTCCAAGGTTTTATATCCCCTTCATGTAAGTATAATCTCCCTATTGCCGAGATAGGGGCTGTTATGGGGAAAAATTTTCAATGAGCAATAAAAAAAGTTGTTTTTGAAGCTCATGGGATGCAGTAAAAGCAATTGATGAAGGCAACATGCATTGCGTAATCCCATACACTGGGTAAGCCTTATTTGACAATGATGATTATACTGGTATGGCAACAATGTTCCTAGCAGATTAGTCTAACAAGCTACAATCAGATTTGTATCTTTCAGTTGAAGCATGAAGCATCACAAGAGCATATTCATACGCAGATTAGCACATCATAGAAAGAATTGCAAACCCATTATCTTGAAGTAAATAATAGGCAGTTATGACAGTATTAGGAAGCTCTGTATTCCTGGCTGGTTTATCCTCAAAGTGGGTAGAGATGTTTTTTCCCGTTGTGTCTAACCAGCCCTGTTTCTTCTGGCCTTGTCAATTTCATGATGGCTTGGTTGTTGGTCCAACAATCACTTCTCCTGAGTGCACCTGCTTTTCAATTCCTCTTCAAGTGGTGGAAATGTGACCCTCCATCTTTATTAGTGCACTATGCCAGTGTGCCATGGCCTCGTTCATTGTTTATTGTTCCTTGCGCAATGTTCCAATTACTCTGGTTAAGGGCTTCCTGGCATTTCGGTAATGAAACAAACAAGGCAAGAAATGGTAGAAGGAAGTTTTGATGGAACAAAATGATACATGATGTCATAAGATGGCACTGTCAGTGTCATAAAATGGTTGATGAGTGAATGTGCTAGGGTCAATGATTATTCATAAGGCATGCTGGCGCTATCTGGTAGAAGGTCAGTTTGCGGAAATGGGAACCTACCTTATTATAAACACTGTATGCAGGCATTAAGTTTTAGGAGGGGGGTGCCTTGGTCACCACACTACAATACCCCAGATATTATATCTATATTAGGGTGCATCAAAAAAAGTGAAAGTCAAAAGCGTGATCCGCAACAGCAATAATGTTGTTCCACTGATAGAATAATGTCTTCCTGCAAAATTTTGGATTTTTCAGAGGTGATTTAGAGGTCCCACACAGGCCCTGAAGATTTTTATTAGTTTTTCGCCAAAAAATTCCAAAAATTTGCTTTATCTCGAAAACTATTGCAGCTACATTCATGGGAATGGTTTCAAAATGTCTGCAGACCCCAATTTCCTATTCAACTTCTATAGTAACTATGTGTCTAAAATGCATTGTTTGTGAATTATTGCCCAAAAACCTTATTTTTCGCAATATTTCATGCTGTTATTAAATTTTTTGGTGCCGTAGACCCTGTAAGTATTGTTTGTGTCTTGTTTGTGTTTTTTTTAGGTTCCTATCAGCACCCAGTACCATTGATGATGTCCTAAATTATGTATTGTTACATGTAACAGGTTATCTTTAAACATGAGATAGTGATGTCATCTATTGTCTTTTTGACTTACCGGAACCATTTCTACCGTTTTCAAATTGTTATATGAGATTAGTGGAAGCAGCCTATTGAAATTACAGAAATGACAAGGTTAAAGCCATGAAACACAGGGCAAGATGTGAAATATAACAGACACTAATTTTTGTCTTTACACAACTGTCAAGAAAATAATGTTCGAAACTACTTACGAAATGTAATTGTCAATAGAACTGAGCCTTTTGACATAAACCACTGTATTTCCAAAAAAATTGATACCATTGAGACTGCAGAAACGACAAGCGAAAAGGTATGAAACAGGACATCAAATGAAATAAATAATAAAAATAATATATAATGTAGTAGGACTATGATTTAATGTTGTGACCATTTCAGATAAATCTGCTCATCGGCATGCACTCACCATACGGAATGTCTATCATACCAATCATTATAGAGATATCGTCTGGACATGGCCTGAGAAGGGTTGGAACTTGCATCCACAGTGGGCAAGGCAGACATGTTCATCAGTGTGCAACGAAGCCATATTGACATAAATATATGCAAGATGCTAATCATACTTATGACACAGGGAAATACATGTTCAATAATTGATCCTTCAAAAATATTATTGCCATCGACATCATTCTGTTGGCCTGAGCCTTGAATACCTCAAAGTAAATTTGAATTTGCTTATGTACATCGGCCTACATGCAATCCAGATGATTTGGTGTTTCAGGCTTTCTTCATCCTCAAGTTTAGTTATCATGGTTATGCAGTCATGTTCGACAACCTGTAGAAGTTTGTGAAAAGGTCTATTGGAATGCACAGCTCTGGTAAAGTCTGTTGCATGATTTTTGCTATTTTCTTCACCAATCACCATCATTCGCAATATCAATGACAGCTGTGATATTTGCATCACTGTTTGTATAGGTGACACCGCACCTCCATTCACTGATGGGCAGGTGAAGAAAACAGCTGTGAATTTGCAACTGCTGCATCATAAACCTCAAATCAACCCAAGCAAGATCGCTCAACTGTGTTGGCCAACCTACTTTTGTCAGGAACTGGTGCATGCCACAGAAGTGAAACAGAATTTGCCTGTGCATTCCAATGGACCTTTTCTCATTATTCTCTAGGTTGTTGAATATGACTGCACAACTAAACTTGAGAAAGAAGAAAGCTTGAAACACCAAATCATCTGGTGAGGTATTCAAGGCAGGCCAACAGATTGATGTTGATGGCAATAATATTTTTGAAGGATCAATTATTGAACATGTATTCCCCTGTGTCATAAGAATGATTAGCATCTTGCGTATTTATGTCAATGTGGCTTCGTTGCACACTGGTTAACATGTCTGCCTTGTATGCTTTGGATGCAAGTTCCAACCCTTCTGCGGCCAAGTCCAGAGGTTATCACTATAACGACTGGTATGATAGACATTCCGAATGGTGAGTGCCGATGAGCAGATTTATCTTGAATGGGCATATATAAAATCAAAGGCTTACTACATTATATTATTTTTATTATCTATTTCACTTGATGTCCTGTTTCATACCATTTAGCTTGTCATTTCTGTAGTCTCAGTGGTATCAATTTTTTTTGCGATTATTAAATTCTTTGGTGCCGTGGACTCTGTAAGTTTTGTTCAAGTCTTTTTCTGTTTTGTTTAGGTTCCCATTAGTGCCCACAACAATTGATGATGTCCTTAATTATGTATTGTCATGTCACAGGTTATCTAAAATAAGATAGTGATGTCATATATTGTCTTTTCGACTTCCCAGTACCATTTCTAACGTTTTCATATTGTTATATGAGATTAGTTGAAGCAGCCTATTGAAATTACAGAAATGACAAGGTTAAAGCTTTGAAATAGGGCAAGATGGGAAATATTACAGACACTAATCATTGTCTTTACACAGCCTGTCAAGAAAATGATGTTCAATAATACTTACAAAATATAACTGTCAATAGAACTGAGCCTGTTGACATAAACCACTGTATTTCCACGAAATATGGCAAAAAATAAGGTTTTTGGTCAATAATTCACAAACAATGCATTTTAGACACATAGTTACTATAGAAGTTGAATAGGAAATTTGGGTCTGCGGACATTTTGACACCATTCCCATGAATGTAGCTGCAATAGTTTTCGAGATACAGCACATTTTCGGAAATTTTTGGCGAAAAACTAATTAAAATCTTCAGGGCCTGTGTGGGACCTCTAAATCACCTCTGAAAAATCCAAAATTTTGCAGGCAGACATTATTCTACCAGTGGAACAACATTATTGCTGTTGCGGATCATGCTTTTGACTTTCACTTTTTTTGATGCACCCTAATCTATATTACATTTAGTTGCTGTTATTGGATTTTGTGCTTTTATGCTTTTTTAAAGCAATCTAAACCAGTTACTTTTAAGTAGAAAGACAACAACAGTTAGCAGTAAAAAAGAATAGTGAACGAACGATGTGGAAGTAAATTATACACCGTTGACACGAAAAGGAAGTGCCTCGTTCCCGCCTGGTTAATTCACAAAGACCTTTTCTCTCATGGTCTTCAACAATTCCTGACAAGAAGGATTAGAAGAAGCAGTCACAAGAGGTTTACTGTGGAATATTTTAACAGTTGTGGGAAGTGTATTTCTCTTGTGTAATTCTATTTTTGCAGCCAAGGAACCTCATGAACATTAAAAACAAGCCTGGGGATTACAGGCTGTCCTTATTGTTGTCTTCAAATCAAGAAATAAAGAAGCACTTCTTCATAATACAATCCAGCAATTCCCAGAGGCCAACTTCATAAGCTGAGAAGATGAAATGCAGTAGGGACAATATTCCTTTTAGCAGGTCACGGCTGATCGCAGATTTCAGGACGTCCTACCATTTCAGGATGGTCGTCCTTTAATTTCAGTACAACCGCTTCAGTTCAGCAGGGTGAAAGTAGCAGGCATCCTTAAAACGAGGGATGGCCGTCCTTAAAACTAAGTACGTTTGAGGTGGTTGCATTCAGACCTTTCTGGCAAAATAATTGACCATAGAATATTCAAAAAAGTTTGTTTATTGAAAAGTAGAATAGTTTTACTGTCTTTTCTATGTCCGACATTTGCTTCCATCGTCTTTCGGGTGAATATATTGACAAGATTGTGTTGTCAAGTGATGACGGTCGCCATTTAAATTCTTGTTTTTCTGTTTAGTTTTCGCAGCCTTCGATTCACTGTGAGGCCATCTAACCGGGTCAACTTTTGACCATCAGAAGACACCTCATACACGTAATTGGGTTATTATTCAGTTAATAAACAAACAAAGAGAGAGCAGGATCGTCCTTAAATCTGAGTACCACCATCCTTCGTTCTCAGTGCGTCCCACAATCTAAGTAGTCCTTAAATCGGCGTTGTCTCCTCGACCTGTTTAGTGCTGTTCTTTTCAGGACAAATGCACAAACAAGATTTTACTTCAACTTACCTCAACCCACACATTTTCATGACTGCCGAATCATCAAATTTACACCAATGGTTCAGTAATACCAACGCCTGAACCAAAGTGAACCATATCATGTGCCAAGTAGCACTTTTAACAACACTGCAAATTTTATCTTTGCTATAAAAGTTGTTCATCTAGCTGTTCAGTTGAGAAGTTGACTGAGAGACATTAGATTATGAAACCATTCATCATTAGTCATACGCCATACCATCCACGTCCAAATGGAGGCTTTATCTGTTGGATAGGGAAACCATTATTAATCACTCAATCATCATAAACCTTCTTCCAAGGCCTGTCAGTCTGGATTATTGGCTTCAGCAGAGCGATTTGGTGTGCCAACGCTAACCAAGATTACAGTGAGTACCCAAAAGCTTTAATCACACTGACCTGTCAAAAGCTTTAATTATCTTTTCGAAACCTGTCCATAATCACATATCTATGTGAAGACCAAGACCATCTATCAATCTGACCACAAGAAGGGGGGGGGGGCTCAGGGGTGTGTCACCGCTGAGCTTTTAGCTTCAGAGGTGTCTTCATTCTTTCCTCTTATAGGAACTTTCCTCAAATCGCCATGAACCTCAAGACCTTAATTCTGTAATATCATTTTGTATTATTATTGTATAAAAGTAATGTGATATATTATATTATTGTGTAATGAGATTCAATGATAGCAACGGGGTAGAACTCACCCCATGTTTCCATGGCAACAGTTACCCTGGTGTTTCTGCGCAGCCGCAGAACACCCTAGTAGCAATCTCTGGGGGCAAGCTTGTTTGCCCAGGCAGAACAGAGCCCGCTTCCCGCTGAGGCAGCAGGAGGGCTACCTGTCTCCCTGACGGGGTGACGATTCGTCAGGTAAGGGTATTGTTGTTAGAGGTATGATCAAGGGTTACTCTTAAAGGAACCTCAGGTCATGGTTGATTGAGATGGCATTAGTTTATGATGTATGTAATTCGTTAAGATCGTTGTTTAATGTATTGATAAGTTGGTTACCATCGGTTCTTCGAATGACTCCTAATGTAACTGTTTATAAATTGTGTATTAAATGGATACGTGAAACTAAACTGTCGAGCCTCTGGTATTTCTTGAGTAAGGTGTTTCGTGGTGGCAAGTGCTAAGGTGTCTCCCGCAGGATCCCCGGCGACGAGTCCATCTACTCAATTAGCTACCTCTCACAGAGAACATTATATGGGGGAATTACCTAAAAGATGGCATGGTGAGAGAATACCGGTCTGCGGCTTCTTGGCGCTTGTCTGCTGTGTCACACTGTCTCTTGATTTACTACCATTACATGTATTGACTTATCAACGGTAACGTAGGCATCGACAACACACGTCGAACTGTAGAAGCAGAACTCTCTGAGATAGCATAGGGATAATTCTTTATATCTGTAAATGATCATACATAGCAACTCAATGTTTGATGTTCGTACGATGTAAGATTCACATTTAGTGACGTTTCTTCCCGAAACACTAGCCTTGCAATGCTATGGGCTATGGGCCTACGGTTTCTTCGCATGAAGAAAGTCCACTTCTTTGATGTGGAAATTCGATTATGTCACAACTTCATATCATGCATAGCGGGTTCGCCAGCTATGGCTAGAGAGCATTGGTTCAACGCCATGCCATTGGTCGCTGTTTTGGTCTCCTAATTAGCTATTGTTCTGCTATATCGTTAATTTAATTGAGTAATATGCTCTACTAAACATGCAGAGCCCAAAGCCTAAAATTAAATTCATAAAGTTTTACAGAGCCATGTTATCCCACCTTAATTCACCTACTAGTATAGGGGGCGCAATTTTCTTATCAGGTAGCTCAGGGGCTTCGCCCATATCTTTATTTGGTTACCTATTAGCTCATGTTCAGCTTCGATATGCCTGCCTCTCATCTTCCACACCTCTCACAACTTTACCTACACACCTCATCCAGACCCGGACCAGACAGCGCACTCAAGTCTCTGGGGCATCTCTCGCATCATTAGGCCTTCCTGGCAACACAGCACATCTTCCAATACGGTAGGAGCTCATTTTGCAAACATTAATAGGAAAGGCACTTGATTCTTATCTCCTTAATTTATTATGTTTTCTTAGGCTATCTGTCATCTCCTCTTATACTTTAATTTTGCATTTTAACGTTACATTACCAATATGTCTGTCTGTTTTCAAACACATAGCATACTATTTAGATTTTATATACACGGCACTTAAGGTCTAATAGCCTGGTCCCATGGCCACGCTATTCTGCCTTCCTTTTTCCTCACTCTGCAACTTAAATATGTCACATTTCATTACTTTTAAAATTACAAATTCGCTATTGCCCGTCCAACGAACACTCTGGAGATTTTGATTATCACATACTGATTGTCATCCCATCATTGTTTTCTTGAGTAACAGCATGCTCATCTTCATTTATGCATGTTTCCATTCATTTATTGCCGTTGTGCGCATTGATTATTGATGGCGTATCGTGTTGTATTTTGTTGTGTCAGGTCTACTGTTCTACTTTTAGCTAGCCAAAGTTAGTTAGTTTAGTTTCTTATTGACTTGAAGGGACAAGTCGACATTTTTTCTTCATGTGTGGTGACGTGCTACAGTTAATCCTGCATTTTATATGTATGTATTTAAAGCAAGATAAGTGATTACTTATTTCATTATTGCTGATATATGGTTTTCAAGTGATGTCTTCATTCCCTTATTCTTCGGGTCGTCGGTTGATATGTGTTTTGAGTTACATCCACGTTTATTGCAAGGAATCGCTGTGGCACATTTTGTAGCCTTTACCCTTATTTTGATTTTAGGCTCTATTTTTATACGTAATCTCCCTCAAATTAGTTATATTTTTGCTCTGGTAAGTGCTAGTATGCACGGCACGCTTGCTCTTCTTACATCTATTTTTGCTCTGAATGTCTGTCCCGTTGACACAGTTGACACTTCAGCAGTGGTTACTTAAGTTCCGTTTGGAAGCTCAGACAGCGGTTGATAAGGGATATTTGTCTGCTCGTGCTTCTCGTTATATCAAACAGTACACCCCTACTATTCTCTTTAATAAATGGTTATTGTTGGCTGCTAATGATAAGAACACTCAATGGCATGTCTATGAGTCGATACTAGACCAGCTAGGTTATTTGTCTCTTCCCTTACCAGAACTTGCTCTGTTTCGTGAGGCTTCTTTTGCTCGTTATAAAACGTATTTGAGAAAACCTACCAATGTATGGCTTTACCCTCTTACCCTCATGATGTCAGAAATTGACTCATCCTCTGCTAGTACAAGTCAGGGCGATAAGGGACACCTCGATGTAACTGACGTTTACACTGACACATCGCTTTCAAGTGAACAGCCTAATACCTCGGGCCAACACATTGCCCAACAACCAGATAATTCTTCATTGACTGTTCCTTTACATGTAAAAGTTGGGGATATTATTGACGGGTCCCGTGTTTCCACACCTTCTCATGATAGCTTAAAATCTCGTGAGGAATCACCTGGCCGACACGATTCTGATTCTGACGAGGACCATTCACATCTTGCTCTCAAGACTGCTAGGGATAAGCTTGATAATTCCGATAAAAATATTTCTGCTGGCCATACTTTTGATAGTGATAACGCTGATAAACAGTCTTTTGGTAGAAATAGATCTCCAGCTCTTTCTGATTCTGGAAGTCACGAACATCCATCTAATATTGCTGGCATTCCTGCAAATTTCAATAACGCCGAAACAGGTGAGGATAATTCTGCTTCTCAGGCTGGTCAGTCTGACGCCTCTCTTATACATCAATTAGATTCTCAGCAACCTGGTGCATCATCATTTGATAATACTGGTCAACAAACGCCTATTTCACAGCCTGGTGCTACTGCACAAACCCCGCCTGTTACGTCTACTGTCAACAGCAGTGAACACCCCCAATTACCTCCTGTTTCTCCTAGTCATTCTTTACACGGCTCTGATAATCATCACCATCGCACCCCAGACGACAGTCCACGATCTTCCCCCCGCCATCAGACCCCTCCACGTGAACCTGCATCAGATTTGAGCGACGACCAAATTCCTTCATTGGGAGGTCTCCGTCAACAGCACCAAGTCCCTCCTCCTGAGGACCCTTCTGTGTTTGATAACGTTTCCAACAACGCCTATCAAAACCAGGAATTCGACCAGTCTCTTAATAACTTTCAATTTAATCACTCTTATCAGGAGCCTCCATCTCAACAACACCCCCCATCGTCTCCCCCGGGCCACGCACAACAACCTTCCCCGCGGACTGGCACGTCGCCCAGCACCACCCGGCCTGCTCCAGGACCCTCTGCTTTCTCTGTACCCCCCGTCCCATCTCATACATCTACTCAGGGAAGCCAGCCCGCATCTTTCACTTCTGCACAGACTTCTCTTACGAATACAGTTCAGTCTGCTACAATCTCATATACTGTAAATACTGTCACTAGACCACGTACAGCTAATACAACCACTCAAGTACTGTTCCCTTCTCACACTCCTCATTCTAGTCGTAAGCCAGTTATAGGTTACACTGATCCCAGCCATCAAACACTTTTGCATCGCCTCTCTGCTCAATCTCCCTCTGGCTCCAATATGGCTTCGAATAATCACAACCCGGGTGTGACCACTCCTTCTAATTACAATGCTGCATCGGGCGCTTTTTCTCATACACCTGCAGTTCGCACTGGTGATCAATTATTATTCGAACATGCTAATCAGCCTTCACATTTTTCTCAACAGGTTACCCAGTCTCAAGCCTCTTCAACCAATCAAACTTTTCAAGATCTCCCTAACCTTGATCCTACTTTTAATAATCTTAATTCCCAGGCTCGATCTCAGCCACAAGATCTTACTGGCTTGCGCACATCCCTGCCCTGCCCACCTTCCTATCAGGATTCCCGAGATGCGTCTTACCGAGCTACTCAATCTATTCACGGTCCAATTTCTACGTCTCGTTCAGGTTCCCTGCCTTCTTCTTTTTCTGCAGCAGCATTTAACACCCAAATGCCTGAAACACAGCCTAGAACTAAGCCTCTTAATTTTTCAGAGATGAAACCTCCAGTATTTAATGGAGAATCTGATAGTTTGACACCACAGGCATGGATCACCAAATTCAAGGATCATGTCCAATTACATAATCTAAATGACCAGCAGATATTGCATCGCCTGCAGCTGTTCACTGAAGGACATGCTCGCAATTGGTGTAATGCTTTGAAGCCTATGACTTTGGCTAAACTTGAGAAGTTGTTCTTAGATAAATTTTCATTGCTTAGGAGTCGAGCATCTATCCTCGATGCTTTGTCTCAGAAACGTATCACCTATGGTGATAGCGTTGGCAAATACTTGGATGAGATTAAGGAATTGGTGTCACGTTTAGGTCTACCTGAATCGGTTGTGGCTTTATACTTCCGTAAAGGCCTACCCTTGACCTTGCAGCATTCTCTTCAGTTAATCGATGATAACAAACCTCTTGATGAATTACTTCCAATAGTCCAAAGCATTATGGAGCGCGAAGTCATCGCCCAGCACGTCGACGTCACTAAAATCCCTAGTTCAAAATTCGACACAGGTAATTCGCAGTCAACTTTGCTCACTTTACAGGAATCCATGGGCGCTTTGAATCAATCCCTGCAGCAACTGCCTCAAATGCTTGCACCTCGCGATGTTCCCATGGATGACACTCAACCCCAATATGTCTCTCAGCAAATGCCTTATGGTCAATCTTCTTTTTCTGGTCTTACTTGCTTCCGTTGTGGACTCCGAGGTCATATAGCTACTCATTGTCGTCGATTCATTCCCAATCAGCCATATAGTCTACCAACATCTTCTGATTACCAGCCTGCCGGACGTTCATACAATCGTGACAATTCTACAAATGATGCCTTCAATCAACGATATAATCGACCTAGCAGACCCTTTCCTAATAGGTTCGGTAATTCGAACAGGAACCTTCCAGCAAATGGATTTGCTAATTCAAACAGATCTGGTAACAATAGGCCCTTCTCCCAGAATAACCAAAACTTCAATAATCGGCAGCATGACAATGCAAATCTCGCGCAACAGCAGTACAACAGTAATGCCCCTAATAACTCACGTGTTCAGCACCCTAATGGCATTAGAACTGCTTACCGCTCCCAGAGCGCTGGCCCTTTCCCTCGTAATCAACGACCTCCACCTCAGAATCGTTCACAGGGCCCACCACATCAGCAACCACGACATAATGGATCATTCTGACTGTGCACAGACACGGCCGTGTCTCGTCCTAACTCAACACCTGCCATTTCTTCCGATTCTCACCACTTGTCTCCTATCGAATCTAATGACCTTACCAACTTTGCTCCTCCCCAAACTTTTAATACTTCTGTGCAGACTTCTCCTTTTCATGATTTTTCTCATTCCGATACTATTGTTAGGGATGACTTCCCTGACATCTTATATGCAGTACTTCAGCCTCCTACTCCTCTTACTCCTTTATCTATTAAAATTCATGATTGTAACTTTATTCCATCACTTTTGCCCGATGGCACCAAATTCTTTACCCTGTTTGATACTGGCAGCTCACACAATTTAGTTAGCACGTCTCTTATCAAACGTAGTCCCTTTTTGCAGGGCCTTCCTCGTGTTGATGCAGATCCAATCAAGCTTATGGTCGGCAATGGTTGTTCTATTTCCATTTCTCAATTTATCTATTTTGTCATTCAGTTTGGCGAGTGTAAAGTTCCTATTAAGACCTTTATTATAGATGTGGCTTCACCAATTGATTGTGTTATGGGCTTGGACGCTCAAATTAGATACAAATGCGTTTTTCGCTCAGCAGAATCACGCATGGATATTTCTGTCGACCAAATTTTACTTGTCGTACATAAGTCGACCACTATAACACCTAATACATCTTGCGATGTGCCAGTTCGTGTAAATCATTTGGCACAATATTTTAATGGTCCATTTGAGGTTAAAATATCTCGCATTATTTCTGAAAAGAACTACAAGGCACTTGTCGATTTGCGCAGTGGCTTTGGTTCAATCAGAATTAATAATGTAGATTCTGAAGATATACATTTGCCTGCTGATATAATTCTAGGAGCACTAGTTATGGATATTCCATTTACAACAGCACCTTCTGTGGTCCAACAGCCTGATACTAAATCTGTTGATGATAATTTACTTGATAACACTAATTACGTCATCATCGATAATGGCCCTAATGCTATTTCACAGCTTTCATACCCAGATTATGATGCTATGGATCCTGACACTCGTGCTCAGACTAGACTACGCAATTATCCATGGCTTCAACCTGACGATCCAACTGTGCGCATGACTGAATTCGATATAGTTAATCAGCAATTGAAGCTCCATAAGTGTGCACTTCAGCCTAACGAAGTAGATAAGCTTCGTGAGATCATTTTATCGCACACTCCAGCTTTTAGTTTATATGGTCAGATAGGAACCATCACCCGATACGTTTGTGACATCACCCAACAACTTATCACTGATTGTTCTTTTAAAGCTCGCCCTTATATCACTTCCCAAGCTGATATCGCCTACGTACGTAAACAGGTACAGAAGCTTTTGCAACTGGGAATTTTCAAAAAGGAACTCTCACAAGCTACCAGTGCACTATTCTTAGTCCGCAAATCACGCACGGACGAAAATCCCCGCCTGGTCGGAGATATGCGTTCTGTCAACAAAGCCTTTCAGCTTTTGCAGAGGCCTTGTGCTAATATTGATTCCTTTAAGCAACAAATGGGCAGTCGTCCTTTTCGTTTCGCTACGGCCATTGACTTAAAACAGGCATTTTTTGCATGTCAAGTAACTCCTCAGTCTCGTCAGTACCTCGGCGTCGTTACATTCTATAATGCAGAGTCCATAACCTATACTAGATTACCGATGGGGTATATCAATTCGGGAGCGCTATTCGCTGAAATAATGACTTTAATTACTGAAGAATTGCCACGAATTTATGCAGAATGTGTTTACAACTACTATGATGATTATTTGCTTCTTAGTGAATCCTCTGAGGAGCATCTCGCTCTCATTGATGCTGTTCTTGCTCTTTTTCATAAACACGGCCTGGTTCTTAACTTGGCTAAGTGTTCTTTTGCCTCTAATTCTACCTTTCAATTTCTTGGCTTTGATGTTGATTTACAGGGACCTAATGGACCTACTTTGCGTATCAGACAGTCTAGAATTGATGCTATTATGAACTTGCAGATTCCTCAAAATAGGAAACAGATTAAATCATTCTTAGGCTCAATTCAGTTCATTTCTTCGTTTATACCATCTTATCAAAAGACAGCTGAACCTTTGACGCGCCTGTTGCGCAAGGCTAACGAATTTCTCTGGACTGATGAACAACAAGTTGCCTGGGATGCTATTAAGAAAATTCTTACATCACCACCTATTTTGTCATTCCCAAGACCTGAAGGTGAAATGATTCTGGTGTCTGATGCATCCAGAACCGCCTCCGGTGCAGCTCTTTATCAGTTGCAAACTAATGGAACTGATGATACACCTAAAAAAGTTTTGTTAGGTTATGCTAGTCGATTACATGGTAATATTGCTACCCATAATTACAGCATTTCGGAATTGGAAATGATGGCAATTTACTTTGCTGTCCAATCATTTAAATATTTTTTAGCTGGACGTGGTAGGTTTACGATCCTGACGGACCACGCCCCTATTGCTCAAATTCTTAAATCTTCCAGTCATTTTGTAACACCTCGCATAGCAAAATTCTATTGGAAATTACAAGATTACCCTTATCGAATTTATTATGTAAAACCAACCACTACTGAGTTGAAATTGGTTGATATGTTATCTCGTCATCATAACACCCAATGGCCAGCAGATGCTGAACCCATTATTCCAATAGCAGTGGCTGATAAGGATAGGAGCATTAATGACGAAGAGCAACATTCTTATTATAATTTCCTGGATACCACTACTCATCCCCTTTTGACATCTCGTCAAACTTACTATGAAAATCTCTATGCTAATTTTTCGGGTTATTCTCTATTTTGTGTTACAACAAGGGCCCAGGCCAAGGAACACTCAGATAATGGTATCTCCCACCCTACCCCACAGCCCACAAAGCCTATAAAACCGCTGTCACATCTTACCAGTGAATGCACCCATACCACTGGACCAGTCTTACCTATTACCGAAATGAAATACAAGACCATCGATAGTAATCAACCTACTATCTTGACTAAAATGCCTCATCAAGCTGACTTAGAACCAGCTATTCGTAAATACATCACAGATGCATTTCATTACGTCAAGATACCTCATGATAGAGTCCAGCTTATAAACGCCCAAAAGCAGGATTTGTATTTGGGACCGGTTTATAACTTCATAGCATATAGCACGTTACCAACTAGTAAGCAAGTGGCAAATCAAGCAGTTGTATTATCTAATCATTTTGCTTTAATCGATTCACTTTTATTCTATGTTCAATCTAGTCCTAAAAGGCATGACGTCATTCTTAAATTGGCCATCCCTAACATCTATATTTTCGACATCATTGAATTCTTTCACTTGAATTTAGGTGCTCATGTAAAGTCTAATAAATTGTATGATGTCATTACATCAAACTTTCACATTAAGAATCTCATGAAATACATTTTGGATTATGCCAGAACATGTTTGATTTGCCAGCGCTCGTCTCAGGTTATTGAAACAAATAAGCAAAGGGAATTCGTTCCTAGATTGCTTACTGATTGTACTCCCTTTGTGCATATACATTTTGATATCAAAACCTTTCCCCATGCTACTGCTCAAATTATCCATTGTCTCATCCTACAAGATGTTTTCTCCCGTTATGTCGTAGCCATTCCGTTACGCAGTAGAAAAGCTGATGAGATTGCTAAGAAATTTATTGAACATTTTTGTTTACCATACATGATACCTCATAGGGTTACTTGTGATAAAGAAGCTTCTTTCGTCGGTAAAATTATGACAGCAGTGTTTAAATCGTTGAATGTTCAGGTTCATCTTGTCCCTACAATGATACATTCAAGCAATATGGCTGAAAGGGCTATTCAATCTGTTTCCAACCTATTGTTAACTATGATAGAATATAAGTATTCCCAATGGCCATCCCTTATTCCATATGCTTGTAAAACCTATAATTCTTTGCCTCACGCAGTTACCAAGTATTCCCCTAATTTCCTTGTTTTCCTTAGAGAAGACCGCAATCTCGTGGATATTAATCCCGAGGCACTTTCTGTGGTTGCTACTTCTTACGATCAGTATGTATCTTCGATTAGAGAGAAATTGCGGTTTGTCAGACAACAAGCTGTAGTTTCTCATAACAAAATTAAGATTAGACAGACCCAGCAACACGCAAAACGTATGCCAAAACTACATTCATTTAAAGAAGGAGACCTCGTCTTATTACTGGCACCAAAATATACTGGGGTGCAATATTCTACCAAATTAAGCATTAAGCTTATTGGCCCATTGTATATTGCATCGGAGCCACTTTTGAATCAATTTTTGCTTAAGACAATTGACGACCGTACTTTACCAGGTCTATTTCACATAGGTAGATTGAAGCATTGTATGGTTCGTTCTAAGAATGGTTCACCAATTTATAACCAGCAACAATTGCGCATTCAAATTCTGTCCGAAAATCTCAAGATTGATGATGTGGCTGCAGCCACTATGCAATTACACAGCGACGAATCTCGAGGGCCTCCATTACAAGTCCCTACCCCATCTTCACAGGTCAACCCTGGCTCTTTGTCCCAATCATCGCTTGATTCCCATGACCTTTCCCACCCTTCGCATCAATTACCCCAGCCTTCTTACAGTATGTCAATTCCTAACCCTGACGCTCTTCTTTTATATTTTAAAACTCGGCAAGATGATACTCAACCAGGCCCTGGGTCTGCACTTCATGAATGGCCCTGTATTCTCGATGATGACAGTACAGTCACCTCAACTATAACATCAGCCCGTTGGCGTGAAGGTCATCTCCAAGTATATATCAACTATCCATCTCAGATATCTTGTGTATCTGCTTGGCATTTTGTGTTTCAGGAATATGGTCTGTTTCCATTGTTCGACTGCATTTCGAACTTGCGACCTACAGGCCGACCTTTCTTCCCTATGAACTAAGTTATTTAACCATGGTGAAGATGAGCTTGAATGCCACCGATATATGATTTAGTCTCTATTAATTGCCTATTGATGGTGCAGCCGTTGAATAATCTTCTCTTCTTTGCTTGGCTGTGGAGGTGACCGAGACCCTAGGACTCTCTTATCCCACCTGATACCTCCCCTATTGACCAATTGCTAATTTTATTAAACAAGGCAATCATCGTGTTTAATTTTTTTTTCCTACACATCCATCTAATATATATTTTTTCTGTAATGCCGTTATGTTGACAATTTATTGTGGTACCATATTGTATGATAATCTCTGAACAATTAAGTCTCATTTTCAATATAACCTTTACCCTATTATGCCATAGCTCAGTTTATAGCAAAGTAAAAAAATTCGAGAAGGATAGTGACCTTTCTTCCTTCCTGTAAGTCATGAACATACCTAGAACTACTCTCTAACCTTTTAGCAAGGAATTTGCAGACTTTTCAGAATATGCTTACGTAAGTAAAAACACCTCTCCAGGTAGTGCTCTAAAACGTTTCCATTGCTCTCCTTTCACAGGAACGGCACACCCTAAACAAGTTTATTCACCCCTCCTTCCAACGTTGCTTTCTATTTATCAGATTTAGTAAGCTAAAACGTTTTCCTAGCCAAACCTACTTGAGAAACGTCTTCCCCCATTCCTCATGTTTACTTAAGCTAAACTTACTGTAGTTTCGTTTGTCCATTTACCAGACGATACTTCATGTCTTGCATTTTACCTCCTCCATGTGTTTATCCCACATGACACATTATTCTTTCCAGAACACATATCGGCTACAGACACACACTTTATAGTGTCTCACCAGTCACCCCCGCGGTATGTGAATAACACACCAGTCAGACTCCTCAGTCAACATTCCTCGCATAGTCAACTATAGTCGTTGTTATCTGTGATGCCACCTTGTGTTGGAATTACACATCCTTAAGAGTAATATTAAAGAGTAATATTAAAGTAAGTTTTCAGGATAAAATGACGACTATAAATTGCTTTATGTCTCATCAATGCTAAATGGCTGCAATGATTATTGTCTCCAGTAAAGTTTTTAATTGCCATTTCTGCATGTTTCCACATGCTGCCACATATGGTCTCATAAACGTCCAACATTTCTTCCATAATTCCTTATCTATAACTTATGTCATGGTCCCCCAGGCTTTCATTTTGCAATAATACCTAAGTAACGCCACGCGGTCTGATGCAACTTCAACTTTGCCTAATGAACAGGCGCTTGCATCACTTTCCTGGTCTGTTTGCAACTGATCTTTCCTTGGGACATATCAAGCCATATGGCGAATTCAATCACCATAGACGCATATCAATACGCACAGTTGCCACCGCACATGCCTAGGTGCACAAAGTCCATTATGACCACCAAAATATCAGTAACAACCACTGACTCATATGTAATCCTCCAATGACGATGTCCACCACACTACACATATACCACTGCCTCCGCCGTCGTTATTAAATATGATAATTAATGATAATGAATGATAACCTCTTAAGCCTCACCGCTGAACATATGAGTCATTTGCACACAACAACGATCTCCTAAAAGTCGCATCATAAAACCATGGATGCATTGGGTTATTCTTTCTTGTTTTCTCAAGGCTTATACTATGCACTCCTCCTTCCTTGTTTCAGCTTTTGAGTATGTAATGCATTGTCATCGTCTGGATTTTCCTTCATCCACGCTTGGCTTGGTCATCGTCCAAAAATTTCTTGTGCACTACTAACAAGACCTCAGCCTCCAAGCTTCATCAAGTAAAATATCCTCTTCATAAAGCTTCACTATAGCATTCTTCCATAGTTTTCCATTTAGAGATCTCTGACAATGATTTCCTTTTGGACCTGCCAGACAGGGCGGCAGTCATCCTACAGTACTTTCATCTTGTCTTTTGCCAATTTGATAATAGTAGTGAGATTGGATCCGACTATGTTCAATCAGTGATTGGAGTGCCTGACGAGTCCTTTGGGCAATCACACCGTTTCATCCTTTTCGGTATTGTCCTTGTTCTGATTGGAATACAGATTCACTCTCCTTTTGAATCGAATGCTTCCAAGTTCCCAACAAAACAAGTATACAGCTCTCCACCGATATAATTCAAGATCACGTTTAGGATCTTCAATTCTAGATTCGAAGAGAAATTAATTGAAATACAGTACTCAATATACGGACAGTCCTATATCGACAAAAATGATAACAGAACTGTACAATAACAGTGTTAACTTAGCCTTCATAGTCCTACTCTGGAATCTATGCACGGAACAATAAATGTATAGCAGTAAAGTGAAGTCTCCACGTAAGTACTTTCCCTCAATTTTCACAAGTTTTCTTTTGATTCGTCTACAATACAATACAAGTTCATATTATGTTAAATAGACTTATAAATATGAAGGTTAATCAAAACATTGTATTGTGGATTTACAGCTTCCCTAAAATTTCACAAGTTTTCTTTCGTGCTGACCATTCACAAATGTTCATGGTTACCAGCATACAAGAACAATATTCAGGTATTCTTTCCTTTCATTACAAGGCTGACCATCGTGTTACCATTGTACATGAAGTACATCTTATCTCCTACCATTCAATAATCCTACCATTCAATAAATACATTATATTCCAATTCCAATTACAAGTCATTCTTTATATGAAGTTCATTGCAGTGTCCCTGCGATTCGAACTCGCGACCTCGCACATACCCTTTCTTCCTACAAAATCAAAATCTCAACGTTGGTGTCCGGACGCGCTGCCTATGTCGCCACCGAGTCCACTGATTTGTAGCTCTTATAATTGCATCAAATTAATTTCATCTTTTCTTCCGCATTCAGTGTTGTCATAAGCTGACAAATGCACGAAGTTTATTGTATCTTCTTAGCTCTTTTAATATCATATCGACCAACCTGTTCGCATTAATTTCCTCTCTTTTCATATAAATACAATATTTAGATCGTTACAGCACATTTATTTTGGCCACGTGCATGAATCATTACTCGCTATCTTCAGTGTCTATTTTTAGATCACACTCTCAATCTGAAATGAAAACGAGGCTCTCCGCCAGCTCAGCAGCATACATAGGTCACTAGAAGTCTTAAAAATATGCTGTTGGCCGGTTCGGCCTTGGTCTAGGGGTAAAGTCTTCGCGTCTTAATTGACCAGCCAGCTCTCTCGCAAGACGGAGTTGAACTTCGTTGCTTCGAATCCCGTCCAGGACAAGCTTCCCAACTCAGAAGCCACATTCTTAGACACGGAAAAAAATCCGTTGTCACTTCGTCCTTCCCCTCAATTCATGAGGGATATCACTGGAAATTCGAGTACGTAACAAGAAATAAATAGCATCAATATAAAGACAAGCAATGGCTCAGTGAGTTACGCTTGAAGATAAACACCTCCTATCCTCCAAAGTCCGAACCAGGCTTTTGTGTTCATTATTGTGTCTTGTTTATTTCAGTGACAATATGCCAGAAGGTTTCCTTCTTTCGTTTCCTTCACTTTCTCTCGTGTAACACAATTGTTTGCATTTAAGCTTCTTTCCATTATAAAAGTAATGCAGTTCCATAGAAGAAGAAATTCACTTATGAATAACACTGCCTAAACAAATGGATCACTTATCATCCATAATAATATGTCAGACAATACAGGGGAATCTACAGGAAAACCTCCTGGCTCTTTCGTTGTTAAGTGTTGTAGCTCTGGCAATGATGTCCACCTTAGGCACTGTCTAAGCTAGTCGGCTCACGTCATTTTGCTAAATAGAAAATGACCGAGGTCACTTCATAAAGCAATCGACCCCTCCTGATAGCACAATTCTTGAACAATTGTCACTTTGGCAATTATGTCCATTTGCATATGGCATATCCACATGCATATCTTCAATAGTTCGATTGGAATTTCAGTTATTATAGACATGTCAATAAATCGCTAGACACAAGACTCAATTTAATTTTCCTTGAGTTACTTCAAGATGATCCTAGGTACTCCAAATACCATTGAAACACAATCCTATGACATCAGTGTCTTATTTTGGTACTTTGATGCCTACTCTCTTCTGCACAATACTGACCTTAGGTCAACATGAATAAGAAAAAGAATTACAAGTCCTCTAATGTGAATTATGGATGATACCTTTGTATAGTGCATACCTGTATGTCAGCAAAATCATGCATGGGTTGCTTATTATCGCCAAATAACAACTGAAGGGATCACCTACTCGTGGTCTATTTCCATATCACTGGAAAGTATCATCAGTAAGTGTCATAGTGACAGTGTCTTGCTTCAATAGTCCTAACCTTTATATTTTGTCCATACACAATTTAAAGGGTCGTCCGCAATTAGCATATTGGCTATACCAAAATGCCTAGTCTCTCGATTTCATATTTACATATATTCCATGATAATCTTTTATACACAATATACCGAGTATTCCATATAATGTCATTACAAATAATGCTAAGTTTCCTTGCTCCAAGCCTTCCTCTTGAGACGCACATATCTCTCAAAGATCTCCCAGGGATTGTCTCCTATCATAGGATCATCTCCTTCCTTTAGGACATGTTTTCCTCAAAAATCTCTTCCGTCAAGAAGTATCGGAGTGTGTCGTTATTGGCATTGTCTTAACCTGCTACATTACTAAATTCGATTGTGGCTCAGCATCCTGTGCATCTTTTCGACGTTTGGTTTCTCTGCAATGTCCTGTTTCGTCGACATCCTGCCTCACAAATCATCTCAAATAAATAACAGATATTTACTGACATGGATGTGGCTTTACGTGAAACATTTATGCATCTATTGGTCTCAAACAAATAACAGATATTTAATCTAATATCCCACATAATTTCACAAGCTTTTCTGTCCATAAATAGTTGGACTTATTTCAGTTGACTGTGGACTGATAACTTCCGTTCTCGTTGAATGAATGTTTCTTTAACATCTAAACGTTATCATTTCAGTATATTAGTTATCACCCATGAACCCATGGGAGCCCAACATCAGTTTCCCGTACCTCATCAGTCTTCTCTTAAGCTAATAATTAATTTAATAATCACTTATGAATCACTTTCTCCTTATGCCGTATTTCTCTTTCGCACATATTCATGCCACATGTGTCTGCGTGATACTTCATGCGTTTCTCATGGACGAAATTGGTTATCATTCTCCTCTGTTATGCAGACTTGTACTTGCCTTTAAGATTTCATATGGTTTAATGAGACACATGAATTCTTGACATATGAATTCATCACTCCAACCGAGCTGCCAGCAAGCAGTGACGGTCACACACACCAAGGTGAAAAATCACAGCTTTCCAACAACATTCAAGCAGTTTCATCCTGATTACATAACCCGAACACATGTGTAATCACTTACACCTAAATTAGTCAGACCTATCTTCACACCATCTGCGATTCCTCACTTATACCCCCCCCCCCCCTCAGTGATACTCTACCCCTTGTTTATGGCCCCTCCATCATATGGTATTTGTCTTCCGTTGACTCAACTACTGTTCCTCAGCGTATTTGCAACAATGCATCGAAGGCGAATGTCGTATCCTCCTTCACACAGTAATATGGAATGGTCTACAGCAACTCGTGTGAATGTTGCTCAGCTGCAGCAACTTCCTCAGTTCCAGGGACCTAAGCAGACGGTTTCTGTTGCTACTCAAACCGAGGCTACATGCATCTATCATTCACCTCCAACCCTCGATATTGATGCTTTTCGCTCTGCAGCCAATTATGTGGCTTGCACTTATGCTCAACAGAAACCTCTAGTCAATGGATGGGACTCGGATTGTCCTAGTCCTACACCGACACCGGACTCATCTTGGTCAACAGACGAAGATCTCCCGGGCTATACCATGTCAGCCGAAGCAGCTGCTCAGCCTACACATTTTTTGCCACCATTGCGTCCAAAGCCTTTTCACCATCGTCATTTCTTTGACAATGAACAGGAAGTACGCATGGTTCCATCACTGCCAATGTATACGTCAACTCCGGTGTCATCACCCCCACTGTTGATGCTTTCTCAGCGTCTCCATTACATACAGGAATTACCCGAAGATTTCAATGACGCAGACGACCAACAAACCGAATTGAAGTCGACTCTACAACAACAGTAATCAGGTTTTCTTTTAACCTTACGAACTAATGGACTCATTCAAATCTATTTACTTCTTTAAAAATATAGACTTCAATGTACCAAGAAACAGTTTGACCCATCGAATGCCTTTCTCCCTGTTAATCGAACAATTCCGCTATATGATGTGAATGCTATATAACCGACTTTTGTGTTACCTACAATGCTGATTTATACACCTATTCATTAAATTTACAAATTTTACCGAATTATATTCTTCGTCCATTCTTCATAACCAAATAGTCTTCAAATATGTGCATTAGCACACCTTAACAGGCCTTAAACCTCAACAAGAGTTCTCGACCCGCACATTTTAACACATGTGCGATGATATCTTGCATTTGTTGCGTCGCCAACTTCTCGCTTACATGCCACCAGGAGGGTGTAGTCCCTTCATTTCGTTCCCAGACCAATACGGTTATCCACCGTTAAGTCTTTTCTGTAGCTCACAAGCATTCAGCCGGATTATTCATCTACTTTGAGCCCACCAACAACGTTCTTAAACCTTGCCATTCTTCGTTGAGAATTGTTTTCCATCTCTTATCACTGTGTTCCTTGTGATCAATCGATAGCATTTCCATACGTTGGCCACTGTCTCCTCGCAGCATTGACCACGTATTCCCTTGTTCTTTGCATTTGATTGCCTTCTTGATATAGTACTTTATTGGCTTATCATTTCATCCTCGGTAAACACCATTATTTGGTACGCATATTTCAGAGACAGAGACTCTCCACAGAGATCCATCACGATCCTTTCTTAGTAAATCTGGTTGCCATTCTGCCTTCAATTGCTTTTTATAACCTCTTGTAATTATTTAAGACTTGTTTCTTACCTATCTTTTAGTTCTGAAACTATTTTTATGATGAGATTTAACAAATATATATTCTTTGGTTGGCGTGATCGTGACAAGACACAGTCAATCAACAGGTCGGACTTGAATGTCTGAGCAGCGACAGCTAAACCCCAGCATCACGGCCAAAGAAACAATGCACATGGCACAGTGTAC
Organism: Platynereis dumerilii; assembly: GCA_026936325.1. Taxonomy (NCBI): domain Eukaryota; kingdom Metazoa; phylum Annelida; class Polychaeta; order Phyllodocida; family Nereididae; genus Platynereis; species Platynereis dumerilii. The sequence goes on from JAPTHN010000001.1 coordinate 53,728,905, forward strand.
GTCTTATCGTAACATCGGTTAACCCTTGTTGAATTAAGTCGGTTTCAGTTTCTTTCTTGAATTGTGTTACCCACAATGCTGTGTGATGATATCTTCCATGCCACCGATAAGGTTTTTGTCTAAGACTCCCCTCACGTGTAGTCTTCTCCTCTTCTCATCCATTAGCTTACCGCGTTCGTATCATTAGCATTTTGTACATATTCCATTCTGCATTTTGTAGATAGTCAGTAATATTCAAACATGGAATATGTTTCTTTTCTGCATTTCCTGCTCATGTTGTGAGTGTCGTTTATTGCAGATATTAGCCGTCAATCATCTTGCCAATTGAGAAGTGATTATATGCCATTGTTGATGGACTGTTTTCTTACAAATTATCCACTACCTTTTCCATCGTGACATGTCGGTACTACTTTGATTGAGCATTACTATAACTGCTCTGATACAGTATTATTTTTGAGCATCCTTTCTTATAATTATTGTGCAGCATATTACGTTGAGTAAGTATCTCAGTATGTTGCAAGTTCTCTGCCTGTCGGACTGGGAGCCCGACCATAATTTGGGGATATCTTGTGCTATTTCATGTGTTCCGGCTCATGCCGATGTAGTTATGTTAATATGTTCCGACAATGTGGTCGTGAGTTTAATCTTAGCACATAATTTTAAATGCGTTTCTGTGGATTTTGCTCACCCAGTGATTGTAGCATCGCTTCGCATTTTGGGGAAAGAAAGACTTTTTTTTGTAAATGACCAACTCATTATATACAAATTATAGCTAGCTAGCTAATTCCTTTTCCATAGTTCATTATATGGTATGGCATCACAACATAGCCCGGCAGGGGGCGCTTTCTGTGTTGCCATGGCTTCACCGAGACTGCCGTGGGAAGCAGTTTCTTGTTGCTTTGGTAGCACCCTTGCACCTTATATGGCACGCTACCTGCTGTAAAATTTTCGGCTCAGCCCACAGGGCCCAGCTCTTGCGGAGCCAGTAAAACCTTAGCTTACCTGCTCTAATCTTTACACCTGTAGAGAGGCAGCAGTCCTACATACAGCTTGCAACATTATGTAAGTACACCCTTTTCAGAGAGTCATTTACCGGTCATTTAGGACCACTAACTTGCATACACGTTTACTAATTAGTAAACCGGGAATTTTTATAGGCATTGAGTTTTGTTGATGAAATTTCAAGTTGTGTTATATTGAGATAAGTTCACAGTAATTATACTCCCAATTTTTCTTACACGCGTGTAATCGTGGGAAGGTACTTTATTAACTTATATTTCTTTGACGACAATTGTTATATTTTCAGGTCTGGTCGAGACTCTCGATTTCAGTAATTCAGTATGATCTTAGAGTATATCTCTTGCATTTTCTGTCGACATACACAGCATTCTTTCATATGATAGGCAAAGTAGTTGGAAAACTCGTCTTGCCTAATTGTTATGAATACTTATTTCCGTTGATAATTATTTGTGTATTGATAGTCGTATTCGTTTTACATAGGATATGTCGACCTGATTGATGAATTTTGCACGCTTAGTATGCTAATCGTTACCATTATGTCTCTTTGTGGATGAACTTCTTTTACCTGTAATCTTCGTTTAAGTGCATGTCTACATTCAGTTAATCATGTCTTTCTCACCACCTTATTGGTTAATAGTTATAGTAATACCTGATTTTACTGGTGATGCTAAAACCTTTTAGCCAATTATATACCTTGCTACCTCATTATAAACATTACAATGACGCTAATTGTCCTTTTTCCCTTCCTCCTCCTTCCCTTGGTTCCAGCTCAATCACCACCTCCATCTGATTTGCAACGAATTGCTGAGCAAGACGCTTTTCTTTATAAGAATTTTGGATTTACCATTAATCCAAACACGGCCGCCGTTTGGGCCAAGCGTACTTTGCTTCAAACACAAGATCAACCTATGGCTTCTTGTAGAGTTTCTATGTTTGGTGAATGGTGTTCTCGCAAACGAGACATATTTACATGTGATTTGGGAGCCAATTTTTCTACACCTCCATGTGTATGGCCTCCCGATTCACCTCGTATCACAAAACTGATTCTTTCCTCTGGCGCACTTACTAAGGACATTATCTCTTTCTTCACTACTATGCCTTTCATGAGATATCTCACTTTACAAAATCTTACTTCTGCAGTAAGGTTTCCTGATGTTATTGACTCATTTCCCGAGATCAATTTTTTAGATCTGCCAAACACTCAAGTTACTCATGTACAATACGTCCAAGCACGTTCACAGTTACATGCTATTACTAATTTAGTCCTTGATGACGCCTCAGTCTTCGCTCCATGGTCTTCCCTTTACCGTTTAAGACGTATACAACTTACCTTACTTAGAGATTTATCGTCTCCTGCCCTACCTTTATTACCACAAGCTCAATTAACTCATTTAGACCTTACCATACACGGTTCAACATCCTTTCAGTGGAACCATCTCGGCGTTTCACAAAGTAAGCTGATATCTCTTAGACTCCATCTACCAGATATGACCCGCCTCCCATCTTCTATGCCTTTCAATAATATACAACAATTAAAATTACAAGCTTCTAATGTTCCTTTCGAAGTTTCCAACCTCTTGCCCAATCTATCAGCCCATCAATCTTTTAATTTTACACGACCAAAACCATTTCTCCAAACACTTATTCTTCAGGGTTTCTATTTTCAGAAAACGCAACAATTTAATGTCTTAAATTTAGCTAAAATAGTTATACTAGACTGTATTGGCGGAATACAGAATCTTCATTATCCAACATCTCTTAGGGTACTTAGACTCAGAAATATTACTACTTCAAGATCATTAAGAGATCCATTAACAAACACGCCCAATCTGCGCACTTTCGAACTAACTCATTCTAAGCTAACACATATTTCCAGAGCATATTTTAGATATGTCGATCAACTTTACTACTTAAATTTATCCTATAATAACCTTCATACCTTTGAAATTAGACATAGAGATATCCGTCAGTTAGCTGTAATAGATCTTAGTTACAACTCCCTGTATAGAATTTCTGGACCTTTCTTTATTAGAGACCATCTGGAATATATATTTTTGCAACGTAACAATCTGCAGTATTTAGATGGCGTTAACAAACAAATTTACTTTCCTTCACCCGAAATGAAAGAACTTGACCTAACATCTAACCCCCTTAATTGTAATTGCGATTTGGCAGTCTTCCTGAACACGTTGCCTGATACCACTAGGATTTCTGGTACTTGTCAAAGTAACGTGTCTTTCCCAATTCAAAATATGACGTTCGAAGCATGTGATTCCATTCCCTTACTCCGTTCATCCCGTTCCCTTAGAGACCAATTACGTCATATGCAGCTTCTCGCATCTGTTAATCACAAGGATGCTCGCCCACTCACAAGCAGCTCTGGCCTTTTTCCACCAGACGCAGCTTCACGTTGGAGCTCTGCACCCGCACAGCTTCTCCGCCCAGACTATGGCGTTGGCTATAGTTATCGAGGACAAATTTTTCCCAGTGTTGAATTCTTTATCATCAATGCAAATATTTTCTATCCCGATTTCCATATTCCCACATTCACTTGGGACCTCACAATGTTTGAAGACATGTGTCAATCCCCTGATGATTTAATCGCTGCAATATGTTCTGATTTCGCTCCACTCTTAAAGAATACTATCGATAAAGTTGATTCTTATAAAACAGCTTTAAAGGCTAAACTAGCACACATATCGACTATCTTCACTCAACAACATTTTGAAGAATATCGTCGACCTCCTCCAACTCATTCTACCCCCATTGCCCCCCCTCCTCTTTCAGCAGTCCACCACCACGCTAAGAGGGCAGCTCCCGATCCACCTTTTGCGCATCCCACATTCTCATATTCCCCTCCACCTACCATGCCCCCCTTCTTTGATCAATACTCGCCACCCAGTCGTCCTAAACGAGCGGGTCGTACACCAACACCTCGAGATCCCCTTGCCTTACCTAATACCGATGATACATCTAATACAACTAAGCAATTAATGCAATCTACTAATGAAACTTTCCGTGTCAATATTAATACCCAGGATTGGCAATCCGAAGACAGTACCGCTTTCTGGCTTTCAGTTACTATCCCACAAGCCGGAGCAGGTATGTCTGCTAATATTAGACGACAGAGAGATCAAATTTTTGTAAATACTATTGAGTCTATGTCTGCACGTCAGAATCTTATGAGGGACGCTTTCCTTGAAATGCGTTCTGATTTAGTTCTCACCATTGATGTCATAGCCAGTACCTTCACCAACACCTCCAGAAACATTAAACTAATTCATACACTTTTAAATGAAACCAATCAGGAAATTATTTCCCAATTTGCTGTGGTTAGTAACGCTATCAACGCATTACAACGTAAGATTCAAGCCACAAGGATCCTTAGCTTGCTGACCTCTAAATATCTCAGGCTTTGGTCCCAACAAATACAGCAACTTCATATCCTCTTGAATGAGGCTGATAAATTAATTACAGCCTTCCACGACTTGGCTGCAGGTAAAATTTCTCCACATGTTCTTCCAGCCTCATATGTCCATAAATTAGTTCACAAAGTATCAACGGTATTATATTCATGGCACAACAGTTATCAATTAGCTTTTACGGATCTGGCTCATATCTATCAGAAATCACAACCAATCTTTATGCTTACTAGACATGGTTTCTTACTCCAACTCCTATGGCCAATCCAACCTAAGAATTCAAAACCCTACACTTTGTATCACACAGAGTCACTCCATGTACCTGTGGTAGCTACTCCTGCTTTCCAAGACCGCGAGTCTAACCATGATTACACTCGTATCTCTATCCCAAAACCTTTTCTAGGAGTGCAGCACGATTCCTTCTTGGAACTCAGTCTTGAAGAGCTCCAGGAATGTCTCAACATTGACGATCAATTTCTTTGCACAGAATCAACAATCCAAATCGATAGCTCGCAATTATCCTGCAACACTGCCATATACACGAATGCTACCGCAGACGTCATTTCTGAACTCTGTCAAGTCGATTACTTCTTTGAACCCTTTCGTGCAGCACCTCGTGTAATAGACGCAGGTAACCAGCTTTTAGTTACTGGCTTATCACTCCCATGGACTCGACGCTGCTCCAATGATCGTGTGGCACGTCCCGTTCCTGGTAGTCTTTACGCTGTGCTTCAGCGTGGCCAGTTTTGTTTTTGCGAATTCTCCTCCCCTTCAGGTTTCATTCCCAGGCGTATTACAGGATGTCCCGCATCCGAAAATAATCAATATAAACCTTTCTTAATCAACTATACGATTAATGCAATTGCGATGCATTCTTTTGAACGTGAATTCAACTTCACAAGTCTACCACCATATGAATCTTATGGCATGCCAAATTTCACCTTGCCTAAATTTGCAGTGGCTGCCAGAATAGCAAATACCTCACTTGCAAATATGACACATGGCATCATTAAGCTTAAGGAACTTAGTCGCCTTATTCAACAAAAGGGTGACGATTTTATGCTTAAATGGGCCGAGCTGGAAGCTTCTTTCTATCTTTCAGCTTGGTTCAGCCTTCGCCATTGGATCCGTGGATTTGCCTTCATCGGTTCCATAGCTGGATATTTGTCTCTAATTTTGGTCATATTTATGTATTGTCGTGGTAGATACCTTAGTGGCCTTTTATCCTCTATGGTTATGGCTACTCATTTTAAACCATCCCACGCCAACCCAGTCATTCCAGGACGTCCTCTGCATTGTGATTCAGTCAGTTATGTAATTTACCCTGTTTCTATAAGTCCTGTCAGTCTTATACATATCACTACCCTTCACCTTCTTACTATTTGTGTCTTTTACATGGTAGTGAGCTTGGCTAAGCGTTGTCTACATAAATGTTGTAGGGATTTCAGAGTGATGCATCGTTCACCCGAAACCCGCAAATTTCCACAGATCGAAATATTCATGGAATTGAATAGTGGACACCAGCGCTTACTTCTATATGTTCTTACTATTAAGTCCCACCTTTCTTCACTTTCTCTTAAAGGTGTCATTTGTCCTAATAGTTTCAAGTGCGACCATCATAGATTATACAGTATCCTCAAACCCAACTGGGATACTGCACTTTGCTCTTTGCAGATTGATTCACTTAACGTAGAACTCCCTAGACTCATTAATGTTCCATTATACAAGCAGAAAAAGTTACAGCAAATTATGCAAGGACAGTTTGCGGTGACTATGCTCGCATCTGACTCAGTTCACCTTTACAAATTGGGTCATAACATGCAAGAAGTTATTAATACTCAAGAGCTTAATCCTTACTCAGCTCTAATTAGAGAACTTCGTCAAAGGGAGATGGAATTTCGGTCCACCAATGTTATGGAACCAGATACTACCCATTCAGTACAGATAAAACCTTATGCCACCACTTCTGGCCTGGCCGCATCAAAGAAAATGACCCCCCCTACTCGCATACCGAGCCGTACAACTCCACCAAGGCGGACTACCCCGCCTCGCCGGTCCACCTCACCCCGGCAACCATCGGCCCCTCGCATGGGTACCCGAGTTGATACCCCCCTAATCGCTCAGTAGTTGATATCGAGTTGGAACCACGCCCCACTCGTCCTACGTCACTGTTGCTCCGCCCAACTTTCCCCCCTCCCCTTCCACCACCCCCCTCTCCTGACGATACCAGTACCAGCGTCTGATTCTATTTTACTGCATGATTATGATTACTTATCTTTGCACTGCACTTTCGTGCAATAACTTTTCCTGTACAACTGCATTCTGACTGCATTTCTTTTTCCCTTTTCTATCTGTATGTGTATTGTTGCATTTTAACCCTTTCATACTCACGCTTGCATGTCCTTATATTTTAGTCAGTCTGTGAAGAGTCACACCTTGTTCGTTCGATTGTATGGGTAACATTTTACTGACATATGCTTGAAGGTATGCATATATTCTGTGCATAAGCCTTACGCAACACTTTCTCATCCTAAAAATTTATAATCTTATACTCACGTTGCACAGTGATCTTCTTCCTTTATTGATGTGATTCATTTTGATCTTGGGGAGCTGATCACCATGATGATACATCATATTTTGCCGTGATTTGCTACCTTTCTATTTACATTTAAACATCTCTTTTACTTTTAACTATACACACTTAACGACCAGCATCTTACTGGGATTCAGATTATTTATCTAAACCAATTATGATATTCCTTTTAGTATCTCTTATTTAAATTATTTATATTTTATATATATGTATCACGTGCCTTTTCTTACATGTTGTTTGCAGTAACCTTATTGGTCGAGCTCCTAGCCTGTTTCTTAAAGTAATTTCAGTATGACTATTGCATACCATTTTAATGCTGTGTCGTCACATAATTTGCGGGAATGTCTCTTTGATCACGAGTTGCTGGTCGGGCTGGTCGTCAAACATCAGTGCAAGACTTGCTGTGGGCACCTATGATCAGAGACACATTCGATGCATATGTTCTCTAATCTTTGATCTGAGTCAGTCGTTACAGAGCCTGTGCTTCCACTGTGATTTCTACTGTCACGGGCACCCTATCAAGAGACACATCCGATTCAACATTCGGAAGTCAGTCGATTGGAGCACCACCTCCTTGGGCACCATGCTTGCGTATGGGACCACGTTCCGACAGCAAGTACGACCACTTCGAGTCGGCCGTATTCCTGTCATCATCTCATGGCAATATGAAGAGGGCACCATTTCGGGGCGACCACTAGTGTGAACATTCCGTTACACTCCATTTCCGTCGTAACCACGGCAAGCATATCGTTGCCTTGACCTGGTTCCAACATGGGGCTACATTACTGCAGAACTTTCTTTGAACTTTTGTGTCTGGCTTGGCATTGTGCAGTCTTCGTCGCACATGTCACCATTCACAACCGAGCTCACATTGTATGATGATATGGTGATGTCATCTCCTGCTTGGCTTCTTAACAGTCGGCTAATCTGGATTGCCTCTGTTTCTATACAAGCATCAACGAACACTTTGTGCTCGAAGAGCATGGCCTCATTTTTAGTTAGTGACTAATATGGATTGTCTCAACTACCTTCCGGCCGGCATCTTCTTAATGACACTCTTTTCCTCTGGGTAACTACTTTATTCAGGTGGCTAACACGGATTGCCCCTGCTATCAGTTACCGTTGACAGACACTAATATGGATTGTGTCTAGTTCAGAAGAGTCTCCTCCCCACGCATTCCCCAGCGTTCTCGCACAAAGTTGTGCTCGCACATAACACATAATAAACATTGTGATCTCAGAAAGCGCATACACGAAAGACTCATGACGACGTCTTCTTCTCCATGACCCATCAAGGTCCACCCGATATTGGGATTGTCTGAATAAAAACATGAAGGTCGTGTCGAACGAGTCACGTCCTCCTTCGCCAGACCCCAACATAAGGTCTGAGTAACAGTTCAAGATGTAGATCAGTCCACCTCCTCCTCCGCCTGACCCTAACCTAGGTTAGTCACGCAACGAGGCCGGACTGGCAAATCTTCGCAGTACTGCAGCTATATCAGTCCCTCGAGCCTTCAGCATAGTTACCGAAATACCAGTTACTCGCTCAGAACGTTTCCTGTCTCCGCTAAAGTTGTCGTGCCTATGGCACCACATCAAGCTATTTCCACCACTCCGATTCGCACCTCGCCTGTGCTCCATTCACAGAAACAATATTCCTCCGAAATGACACTGACCGTCGTGTAATGGTTGTCTCCCATGGCTTCCATTCACTTCGCCACTTCGGTACAGCTGAGAATGGTGGAAGGACCACTCATCCAGGTTGACATTGTTGTTCTGTATCTGTTAGAACAGTAACAACCCCCTCATCGTTTTGGGTGGATGGTAATAGGACCTGGAACTCTCGCAGCTCGTCCGTTAGGTCCACGACGTCCGGCATCTTTCACGTTGCCAGGTCGAACACCCCGTTCGACCTTGAGAAACACATCGCTGTCGACACCTCGTTTGCCCTTGACAAACACATCTCATGTGAACTTGGCAAGCCACTCGCTGCCAATGTCTCACCCTCTGCACCACGCACCGAGCGTCGGTGTTGCCTCCTTCGCCCTATATCAATGACTTATATAACTGACTCCTTCAATCAATGATTCTTCCAATCTTCTCGTCTACACGTATACAGATCATGTTATCTTTGACATCATGTATTGACTCTTGACGAGTATTGTGTAAAGCGCATCACTGATTAGACATTTATGCATCAACCAACACATTACAATTAACTTAGATTATATATTCCAAATTTTCATTGAAATTGATCAATTCAGTACTCAAACCTTTGCCACTAGGTTATGTCTCAACGTGTCCACGAACAATTATCACAAGTCAACTCTTGCACTGAACTTTCTCTGTAAACATCTGATCTCATTTCTTATACGCTTACCATCAAATAGATTTATGCTTTAATCTTATTTGCTAATTATTCTGGTCTATGCATTATGCATGCCAGCCTTCTTATACAAGTTTTCTCAGGTGTATTAATATGTACCTCTGTTTTCACTATTGTTCCACTGCACCAGTATACTGTTAACCTATTTTCGCATTGTTTTCATTTTCTGTACGCCTTATGCCTACAGTTCACTCGGATTGTTTAGAGTGTACGTAACAAGTTCTACGAAACCATAGTCCACTATTGACTTCTTTATCTCCATACTGGACTGTTGTTTCATCATTTTGATTATTATTCCGCTACTTGTCGCTTTTCAATTAATAATTGTCACTTTAATCCATGTTATTCTTGATATTCGTGATTCGACTGCATTTGGTTTATGATTTCATTGTTGCTTTTAAAATTGCTTATCGCTTATATGTCATTTTACTTGCTTACTTTTGTAGTTTAGGGTATCGGACATACCAGCCCATTTAAACTTATAAGGCTGTCCTGTCTTAATGCACTTCATGCTTTTGGTTTAGCTCTATGCATATCCAATGACACGCAAGGGATGATACCCATAACTGCCCTTGATAAAAACGGCTACTTGACTCGCCTGGTGCTTGAGTCTCTTTTGCTGAGGAGCCATGTAATTAGCGGCTCTATTTCCAAAAATAACGTTGGCAGACGAACCAACGATTCATAAAAATTGAAAAATTTGGCGAATAGGTCATAAGAATAACTTGTCCTTTTTGTCAATCATTAAAATTTAGTTTTCACTTTCCTATCTGAGCTCCCCTTTCAGCATCTCATTGACACCATTAGAAGAACTGTCATTCAGTTCCTCTCCTTTCACGGATGCAAGTCGTATTCTTGCTTCCCTTTCAAAATTTTTCCTTTTTCCGAATTGTCTTTCATGGGCTTATTGCACACGCCCGATTTTATCTTAAAACTTTTCCCCCCCTTCCGCCTGCCCGGTGGTAGTGGTTACATCATCCTGATGTCACCACAACTTTCATTAAAGCACTCACAAAATTCAGGTGCAATGAGACGCGTTTCCTCTGTCCGTACCTAAAATTGGTATCATGTACAAAGTCGATTAACAACCCTCTCAATAGTTACACAAATCTATTTACGACTTTTACATCATTCTGTTAATCAGCATGAAGCATTCAGGCTTCTATCTTTGAAAAGAAATACCTTTGCTTTTAATGAATAGTTACGTTATTAGTCACAGTGTATATTAATTCGTTATTACGTGAATGTAATCCGTATTCGATTGTAAGTTTAAAATAATGTTTTCTTCAAACCGGAGAAAAACTATCTTATAAAAAAATCCTCGATCGGTCGGGATGTCACCGCTGAGCTTTTAGCTTCAGAGGTGTCTTCATTCTTTCCTCTTATAGGAACTTTCCTCAAATCGCCATGAACCTCAAGACCTTAATTCTGTAATATCATTTTGTATTATTATTGTATAAAAGTAATGTGATATATTATATTATTGTGTAATGAGATTCAATGATAGCAACGGGGTAGAACTCACCCCATGTTTCCATGGCAACAGTTACCCTGGTGTTTCTGCGCAGCCGCAGAACACCCTAGTAGCAATCTCTGGGGGCAAGCTTGTTTGCCCAGGCAGAACAGAGCCCGCTTCCCGCTGAGGCAGCAGGAGGGCTACCTGTCTCCCTGACGGGGTGACGATTCGTCAGGTAAGGGTATTGTTGTTAGAGGTATGATCAAGGGTTACTCTTAAAGGAACCTCAGGTCATGGTTGATTGAGATGGCATTAGTTTATGATGTATGTAATTCGTTAAGATCGTTGTTTAATGTATTGATAAGTTGGTTACCATCGGTTCTTCGAATGACTCCTAATGTAACTGTTTATAAATTGTGTATTAAATGGATACGTGAAACTAAACTGTCGAGCCTCTGGTATTTCTTGAGTAAGGTGTTTCGTGGTGGCAAGTGCTAAGGTGTCTCCCGCAGGATCCCCGGCGACGAGTCCATCTACTCAATTAGCTACCTCTCACAGAGAACATTATATGGGGGGAATTACCTAAAAGATGGCAGGTGATGCTCTTGAGAATAATTTACTGAAGACGATAATTATACAAGTATGTTTGTAACTCGTGGTCTTACTGAGTTTTATATAACATCAAAATTACCCTCAATATTGTACATATGGGCGTCAAAATCTGAGCATTTAATTTTTTTTTTGTTTTATGGATAAGTAGTAATTAAGCTTTAAGTTATTGACTTTGGAGAATAGCTATCATAAGCCATGCCTCTAAAATGTCATATGTAAACAATCATCCTCAGGGGAATGTCATTTCAATCTTTTTTTACTGGATAGGGAACTATTTCTATGAATTTTTTAATGATCCTGCATGACATCACTGCTTGTGACATCATCAACAAAGTTAGAAGTCTGACCAATCAGAGATGGCCTTTTCCCCAATGTATAAGGACGAAATCTTCTTTGTGTAGTTCAGATGATGACTCAGCAGATATCACAAAGATTGAATTCTTGGGAATAGGTGCCGTGAGTAGCAAATTTTGTCTATTTTCAAAATGTGTTTTTGATTTTGGTGTAAAACTAACTGAGGAAATAGCATTCTCCCCAACCCTCTCTTTTGAATCTCATGATTTTTCAATGGGAAGATTCATGACCCCTGTTCCACAGGGGGCCAGGGCTAGTTTCAGAAGGATGGAATCAGCTCATCAACAGCAATGTGGATCATGAGAAAGACGGCTTTCCAAAAATTTAAGACACTGGTGACCATCACTCACGACTGCCGTCAATATCCATAATTATACAAGTACATTATCACCAGATTATCAAATGCTGATACCATAAAATGCCAACGAATGGCAAAATTTGGAAGCTTTTGTTGATATGTGCCAGTCAATTAAGTTCTTTTCTACCTCCTTTTTCATTTAGAACTGTCTTATAGTATCGCAGTCTTGCCGACTGGCTATGTCCAACATTGAGCCAGTAATTAAGTCAACTAACCTCCCCTAAGCCAGGCAATCACCAAGGCATCTGGTCACTAAAACTCCATGATCTAATATGGGCCATCTGTAGACTTGATCCAATAGAAAGTTCTGACTTTGATTGATGCAGGGGGTCAGTGGTCCAGCGGAATGAATGGAATTCAAAGCCTTTCTAGGCGCTAAGTCCTGTATTTTATGTCACTTAATAAGCCTGTGTGTTATTAAATGGGATGTATTTTGTCTCCCTATTCTGATTATGAGACCCAGACGGCTATGTATGGTCATATCTGCACTTTATGGACAGCTTCACCAAATCACCATTTTACAAATCTCATATGTGTCTCAAATTACATCCATGGATGAGGTAAATTCTTGAATATGGAGGGAATTTGTAGGATGATTCTGCGTGCAAGATTGGAACGGGATAAACTAGATGCTGCAACTGAACCATGCTTAAAAGCCGATTGATTGTGTGAAAATTCATTTTCTGCAGAATTTGATAAGAAGAGTTTATTTTAGAATTACACGTTGAGATGTCAGTTTTTTCTGTTTTCGGTGTGTACTTCACGTGTGGCTGCACAGATTGAGTTTAAGGAGGATTTTATTTGACAACAGATCATGTTTTTCTTGACCTGTGAAGAAAAATGCCGAACTCATTTTGCGCACACGAATGCATTGTTGTAAACAGTTGTCTTGGGCTTCCTGGATCACATATTATCTGGAAAATATTTTCAGCGAAATCATGGATATTGCACTCAAGGGAGGCACATAACTATTCAATGACACAAAAATTGTCAGTGCAGATCATTAATGAAGCAAAAGCTAAAGCCAAATGCATTTTGTGAAACACCGGATAATTATTTTTTAATACTCAAATGAACAGTTTTCAATGTGGAAATAAACAAGAAATGTGTGGATATATTTTGGTAAAATTGCAGTCACCTCAATCTTTCTCTGAACATTATTAATACTTTTTAATATCCAGTCAGTAAAAATATTAGGTAATGAGACAAATTTTCATCTGTCTTTTGCCTACATATCATCCCAAACATGTTTATTGTTAACAACTTGTTTTCTTCCTTTTGATGAACACTTTCTGGTCTCTTTTGGTCTTTCTCTCTTGATTCTTTCTTCATCTATTTTCAATCCAATTGCTTCCGCTCTCTGTAATTTTCTGTTGGCTGCTTGAAAAATCACTTGCTGTGATCTGGCATAGAGTAGGTCGGGGCAAGAAGCCCGGGTTAGGTGAGAGGCCCCCCCAGGCTTATATCCAAACTTACATTTTTGGTGTGTTTATCTATTGATAGGATTGAAGCTTGAGGCGTTTTAGGTGATGTCACAAATTTTCAGGGCAAACAGCACCAAACCATAGTAGAAATTAAAGAAACAAAAAAATGTGCATGGTTTTTGTAACTTTGACAATTCTTTGAAAGGGGTTGTCAAAAATAACTTAGGACATTTTTTTCAAGTATAATGGATATCTGCATTTCTTCACTTTAAGACCATCCCATAAATATGATTTTGGTCATGTTTTTTGTATTTCAGTTCAAAATATAGAGTTCAAATTGAAATATGTGGTTTGGGGCAAGAGGCCCCACATGATATGGGGCATGAGCCCCCTTCACTGGGGGGTCAAAGCTTCTTCAGAAACCATTTAATAATGTGTACTTTACCTTAAATCTTTATAGAATAGCTAATTAAAATAGAAAAAAATTGGCCCGAAATTTGAACAGGGCAAAAAATATTAAAAAATAAAAGTATGAACAGAAAAATTCTGAAATTCAAAACAAGTGAATAGAATGCCTTAAAAAATTATAGAAGAACCCTAAGAAATAACTTTTAGGCTGAATGCGCTCGAAAAAAAAATTGCCATATGACTATAATAGGGGGGCTTCTTGCCCGATGGGTGGGGTAAGAAGGCCATTTAATTTTTTTTTAAAAATGGCCGTAACTCCTATATTAAAATTGGTAGACATTTGTTAGTAGAGTCAGGTGATCCCTTCCTGACAGCATAAGCATTCAAATAATCGACCATAAAAAGTAGGTCAAATCGCACCTCGAAGTTAAGGGGGGCCGCATGCCCCGACCTACTCTAATGTTAGAGGTCCTCTCTATCACATTTTTTCATCCTCTTGTTTTTCAAGTATTTGTGAGTTTGTTTTTTGTCTCAATTTGCAAAACAACATATTAGTCTGTCATCAAAAGTCATTCTGATACCTGATTCAAGGTAAAGAGGCTAGATACTTGGATATTGCTTGAACCATCTGAAGAAAAGCCTAGATAAATTATAAGCCATCTACATGTAGAGAAACTTCTCTGGTACAACCAGAGGGTTTAACTTTTTTGGATTTTTTTACTGTTTGATTTAGAAAAGATGCTTATAATTCTTGTGATATAATGTGTATTTCAATTCAATGCGTCACTTTCATGAAATATAGATAATCTTCTCACAGTGACAGATGTGGCAACTGTGTCAGAAAAGCAAGATATATAAAAGCGTGTAAAATGGCTGCCGTTTTTTTTTTCCAGTAAGATGAAAACCCTTTTGGATCATAATTCACTGTTGTCTCCCTTATTTTAGTTCACACGAGTCTCTGTTTAGAAACCTATTGAGATTTGTTTGAAAATACCAGAATCAGATATTTTTTGCAGTAGAGTCTACTCTTGGAGGGGCTACTGCAACACGCTCCACAAATATCCTCATTGTCCGTTTAGTGGACCAGACAGAGCTGGTCTCTCTTGGTTGCGTTGGTGTGAGTTTATGGCCAGAAAACTAACTTACTGTAATTCCCAGAAAATTGTAACTGCTAGACACACTGGATATGGCACATATAGTAACAGGGTTGTCTTTCATACATATCAAACAGGGAGGAAGTCTAGATATGCAAGTCACTGACCAGCCAGGCTTATTGAAACATGATGCAATTTGGAGTAGAACTTGAAGCAGTCCTTTTATATCAGTGTCAGTGCTCTCTATCAAGGCAAATACAAAATTGACTGCAGGTAAAATTCACGTAAATTTTTTTGACTTTTCTGTCTTTGCGAAAAAGTCAATTAAATTATATAGATTATAAGAAATAGGCAAAAAATTCTTTGCATCACTGCTCCCTTAAGGGCTAATGTACAGATCACACAACATGCCTTGCCATGTGGAGGCCAATGTACCACATTAAGAAACCCTCCCAGGGTAGTAATTGCCTTAGGGCTGTATCAGGAGGAACCAAAATGCTCCAATCTATCTCTTAAGGGATTCACACTTCCTGTTCAAGCCAATGACTCTAATTACATGTTCAATGCTCCAGCAATTGTGTGCAAGGTTGCATGCCATCCTTGGAGAGTGACTTGCCATGTTCTTCAGAAATCCTTAAGGCTTCACTTAAATTGAGTATACAGTAGCTGCCACACATCTGAACTTTTTTATTGAATGTTACTGGTATAAACTAAATTCAGAATGAAGTTCATGTTGCTATGGAATATTCCCCAATACCTCACGACTCACGAGTGTCGCGTGCCCAAGTGGAAATTGAATGAATTATTCATAATTTCTGGCAACTTTCCAATCTCCTTGTCTTCCATAAGTGATATCAGCACCATACAGGAATTAAACTCTCCAAACTAAACAAAATCGGTAAATGAAACAACAGCTTTATGAAACAGACTAGGGTGTCCCAAAAAAAGTGAAAGTCTCAAATTCATTGGGGCTAACCTCTAAATGTGTTCTATAGCCCCTGTCTGACTGCCATTTAAAATTTCAGCTCATTTAAAGGTGTTTTAGACGTTGCTCAAGAGCCCCAAAGAAAGATAGGTGTTTAACATGGAATTTTCATGCGATAATGGCTATTTTAGGCAATAGCTCACAAATTACCAGTTTCAGTCCAACCAAACACATGGATAGTTAATACAAAGATGTATAAATTATTCTGCACATTTTGGTACCAATTTTATATTTGTATCTGGCATGGTTATTGAGAAAATGTACATATATGAGATATACTTATTTACTCGCTTTTCTGTGATTTGAAAACGAATCTTAGATTGTTTCAATAGTTTGATTTTTTGGATTTGGATTTGTATGACATTGGTTGATGTTCTTGTGTCTCTGTCACACTATGGAACCAATATGTGATTGTCTCATGTTTAAATTCAAAATTAGACTGCAATTAATCTTCATTAAGAAAGGTGCTTTGCCTTGGCGTCAATTTTTCATGTAAAATAGTTTATATTTGCCAATAACACAAGAACCAAGTGAGGTACAGATATGAAATTGGTACCACAGTGTGCAGAATAATTTATACGTCTTTGTATCAACTATCCATGTGTTTGGGTTGACCGAAACCAATAATTTGTCAGCTATTGGCTAAAATAGCTATTTTCGCATGAAAATTCAATGTTAAACCCCTGTCTATCTTTGGGGCTCTTGAGTAACATCTCAAACACTTTCAAATGAACTGAAATTTTACATGGGAGTCACAGAGGGGCTATAGAACCCATTTAGAGGTTAGCCCAATGAATTTCACTTTTTTTGGGACACCCTAAAACAGACACATCATTTTTGACACAATGAAATGAAATCTTCTCCTCTTCACTTTGTGATGGGTTACAGTGAATCATGAAAAACATATGATTTTACGATCTCTTGTTGCATGGAATGTCTGCCCAAGTCGGCAAGTCCTACCATTTTATTGGAAGGCACATTTCTTCAATTACAGTCTGTGAGGTCTGTGAGGTCTGTGACGTCTGATGATAAGGAACTAGTCTGAATCAGTTTAATTTATTATAAATACAATCTCATAAAACTCCTCCTGATTAGATGAAGCAGGCTGGCTGTTGCCCATGCGCATATTCATTTTGATCACAGTACCTTATTCCGCAATTTTATCGTCTGGCCCTAATCTTGATACCTTCACACACTGTCAAAAAATTCCCTCCGTGTGCGTAATACATTCTATTCCCTAGTATAGTGTAGGAAGTGAGCAGTTATGTGTCAAAATGTCCATGACCGATAAAAAGGCTATTTTTGAAGCTCAGGAGATACTGTAAAAGTATACGATAAAAGCAACACTTATTGCCCCATACTGTACACTGGGTGGGTCTTTTTCTTTGGTGCAAAAAGAAAATGACATATCCTGGAACAGTTAATATATAATGTATTCCATGCTAGGTGCTACTGCAATCCTTTTCGCAAGGCCCTGTTAGGGGCAGAGATAAAATCTACCCAACTTTGTAAATTAACCATCCAGAAATAGGGAGCTTCCTATTTCTGTCGTAACTGCCTATCATTTACTTCCAGAGAGTAAACTTGCAATTCTTTCTATGCTGTGCTGCGCTTTTCATGAATATGCTCTATCATTACTGTTAAATATGACATTGTCATAGTTCTATGCATGCAACATATAAAAGGAGAAAATCTAATAATACTTGCCAGCCTAATCTGCTTGAGCATTGCTGCAATACCAGTACATCCGCATTATTGACTCCAAAATTATAAAAAGGACTATGGGATAACAGGGCATGCCAATGACATAGCTTAAGAATCAGAGGAGCTATTTAGCTTTTTAAAGCTTTAAAAGTTTGAAGCTCATCATTCTATGAAGTTGATATCACTAACCTCCACCCATCACAATATGAAGTAACAATTTTCTTCCTTTTTAACCAATTAACACCGCCTTTTGCAATTGATCTTATATAGATACCACACAAACTCTAGCTTCTTGCTCCTTCTTAATGACATGCAATGACCTAGACAGATGTATTCTGTATTCTGATAGCAGCTGGGTCATGTTGCAGGAAGGAAGGCCTTCAGAGAAAAATGGCTTTATCTAAGCAAACCGGCCTCTGTATTAACAATATCCTCTTTGGGGCTATGTAGTACTAAAATGGGTGGAGCATCTCTTTTTGAAATTTTTGTCATTCATTAATTTATCCTGCCATTATCCACTGAACATCTGATGTGATGTTCTTCACCAAAACAGATAAACTGAATTATTACTGCTGGTCTAGTTACTGCATACATGTATCAATGAGCGATAAGTCTATATATTGAGGAAGTGTAAAGAGTGAAGATTTGTATTTTTGATTTTAAAAAGTCTCAAATATTTTAGAAAAGGTTTTGTGTATTCAACTGATTCGTTTTGACAACATTTTGCAAATGGGGGTAAACTTGTGACTGAAACATTGCTGTCTTACAATGAATTTAAGCAAATACAATTTGGCATGAGTAATAAGTCTATATATTGAGGAAGTGTAAAGAGTGAAGATTTGTAGTTTTGATTTTAAAAAGTCTCAAATATTTTAGAAAAGGTTTTGTGTATTCAACTGATTTGTTTTGACAACATTTTGCAAATGGGGGTAAACTTGTGACTGAAATATTGCTGTCTTACAATGAATTTAAGCAAATACAATTTGGCATGAGTAATAAGTCTGGCTGCACTTTAATGAGTCACAAGAGGTGGAACTGGCAGTGATGCACAAGCGGCACCACACAGCATGTTTCTAATATATATGACTGATTTGCATTACTGCCTGTCCATATCTGACCTCAGGATGTGCGTCATTGGGCTCCTCTCAGCCATGAGACATGTGACTGCACAGAGCATTATGGGTCAACAGGTTGTCCCCAAGGGGCGAGGGCAGTAGGTCATGCATCAGGCCACTCAGCACAATGGCAGCTATATCAGGAGAAGGGCCTCTCTTTGGGACCTAGACAGAAGACCAACAGGCTTCACTGGCTTCATATCAAGCTAGCATGAGCCAGGCCACTTTTGCATTTGACATCAGGATAAGATGACTGTCAGTGACAACATGCATGGTTGAGCCAAAGACCACAGGCACCTCCACCATGCAAGTGAAAGAACACCCACTTTGGCGTTGTGCATTTTTGTATAATTGTATAACTCATGATTGACATTAAAGACAATAAGATACAGGATGACCTAGTCCAACTCGTGCATCAATTTAACACTTAACTTGAGATAACAAAAATGTGATGGGTAATTTTTCAACTTATATATCTAATTAATAATGAATGTACTGAATGAAGTGAGTTACAAGGTTTTGCAGTAAAAAATGACCGGTAGGGGAAATTTTTAAAAAAATTTTTAAGCCGAAAAGTAGTGCTTGGGTTGAGGATATGTTTCATGTGCAATCCTGAATGTATAGGCAGTTGCCCACATATATTTTCTCATCAAGTACATATTACATCCCTATTGCCCAGCTTGTGGCAGTTATGGGAAACATTTCAATGAGTAATAAAAAAGTTGTTTTTAAAGCTAATGGACACAGTGAAAGTACATAATGAAAGCAACACGCATTGCTTCATCCTGTACACTGCGTACCATAAGCTTTATTTGACAATGATGATATACTGGTATGGCAACAATGTTACCAGTAGATTAGTCTAACAAGCTACATCTAGAATGATTTGTACCTTTCATTTGATGCATGAAGCAGCACAAGACCTTTCTAGTTGTAAAAATTGAGCATATTAATAGGCAGCTTATTATCGTTTTCATAGCTACGTGTTTTTCAAGTTTGCAATTTGCTTCATTCCAAAACTGTGATGTCAGAGATTAAGTTGAATAATTTCATTTATTACAAGCACAGATTTCAGCAAACTGACAAAGTGCAGAGACACATGGATGATGTATGTTTCACTATGCACTGTAACTGAACCAAACAGACTACTTAGCCTCGAAGGAGAGTTGCAATTACTGACAAAAAATGTTGTTTGAAATTGTGATGACTGGTGTCCTGTGAAAAACAGTAACACATTTTGTTTGGAAAACAATTAATGAGGTGCAACACTCAGCTTAGATATGCGTTGTTTGTTGTGGTTGTACACAAATAGTAACATTGCCTGACAGTTTTAAATTCCTTTGTCATTAACTGTGATGTCAAACTCTGAACTGATATGTCACAGATTGAAGATTAGACCAATCACATTGACAGATACCCGATGATGTCACGGTTTAACTGCAAAACGAAGTTTTCAAAAAAACACGTAGCTATGAAAACGATAATAACACAGCATAGAAAGAATTGTGAACCCATAATCTTGCAGTAAATGATAGGCAGTTTTGACAGAAGTAGGAAGCTCTGTATTCCTGGCTGATCTATCCTCAAAGTTGGAAGAGATGTTTTTTTCCCTGTGTCTAACAAGCCCTGTTGTTTGCCTTTCCTGTTATTTGGATATTTTTAGTGAAAGTATCTAGATGTTTGCTGCGTTTGAACAATCTTAGGCTAACAAGAGTTTCTTCTGGCCTTGTCAATCTCATGATGGCTTATCAAAGAAAGGAGCTTGTTGGTTGTTGGTCCAACAATCACTTCTCCTGAGCGCACCTGCTTTTCTATTCCTCTTCAAGTGGTGGAAATGTGACCTTCCATCTTCATTAGTGTACTGCACCACTGTGCCATGGCCTCGTCCATGTGTATTGTTCTTGTACAATGTCCCAATTACTCTGGTTAAGGGCTCTCTGGCATTTCGGTAATGAAACAAACAAGGCAAGCAATAGCAGAAGGAAGGTTTGATGGAACGAAATGATACATGATGTCATAAGATGGCACTGTCAGTGTCATCAAATGGTTGATGAGTGAATGTGCTAGGGTCAATGATTATTCATAAGGGGCCGACCAGATGATCTTTGGGGGGGGGGTTATGGATTTTTGGTGAAAAAAAAAAATTGTTTCCCACTTGACACAGAAAAAAAAAGTTTGTTCAGCACATTGAAAAAAAAAGAAGTTTGTTTCCACCTGTATAGGGTACCGTAATGTTAAAATTCTGATAAAAAAGTTTGTCGCGAGTGGGCATGCGAAAAAAATTGTTTGTCGACACGTCGCGAACGAAAAAAAAGTTCGTCCCGGGGGTAAAGTTCATAGCCCCCCCCAACTATCGTCTGGTCGGCCCCTAAGTAGTCCAGTCTATATACAGTTTAACCCCCAAAAAATTGCTACAAAAGGTTTTTCAACTGATTCTGTTAGGTTTAGGTGTACTTTTTAACATACTAAAAGTTTACCAAAATCGGAACATCGGAAATGTGTTTTTTCCAAGACGGCATCCAAGATGGCCGACGAAACCTTCAAATGGCTGTAACTCGGGAACTATCCACTCAAATTTGATGATCTTTGCATCTAAACCTAGGTTTTTGGGGTCAAGGAATACATTCAGAGCATAAAAAATAACATTGGACCATTATTTAATATTTACAACCCTAATATTGTGCACAACACGGCTGCCGACACATCAATTAAGTCGACTGTTCACTCAGATTTGGGCATCTTTGTGTCCATTGCCAATTAAAAGGAACACATATTTTAAATGTCATTGAGTTGTTGACAAATGGTTTAATGCATAATTTTTCAATTAAGTTTCTAACAATCAACTGTATATAAATCACCACCTGCACCTCTGTCCAGGGAGTCTGTTTACATTGTTCAATTGTCAAGCACCATCATTGTCGTCCGTATCGATCTCTTGAGTCTGAGTTGGACTGTCATAGTTTTCAGTTTGGTATTGACCACATGCTGCAGTGGGCTACTAGGAAATTCATTATGTCTACAGCTTCATTGGGAGGATTTGCATCCTGATTAACAGTTATAACAAAAAAATTTCATAAGTTCATCAGGAGCCGATTTCTTCTCCTTCATGACAGCCCAAGTAAGCATGGATGAAGGGAAACTCACTACAGTTTGTCACGTCAACCATTGAGACAGAAATTTAGCATGGTTTGCGCAGTCCATAAAAATCAACACAATGAGATAGGAAGTTCTGGGAATAGTAATTTGACTAGAACTATGTCTGAAGTGGCAATGAAGTGCACGTTTGTGACGTCACAGCCCATTGTGTGTCAGATTGGCAGCATTACAAATGACAACAAATTTCGCGAAATTGGACTGCAATATCCACAAATTGGCAAATATCGGACAAAAACGGCAGAAAAACGTCATGAAAATGGGATATTCATATTAAAACACAGCTAAGCTACACATAGGCATGTGTATTTATGCTGTATGAATTGTGGTTGCTGAGATGTCTGGCCAAACGTCTGTCCTCTGCTTGACGTGACAAACTACATGTACATCATCTCCTGATATTCATTTCAACAAGTAAATGTAGCTTGTAAGCTCTGTTTTCTCTTGAATGTTAATTGGTGTCAGTACAGAAATATATGGCTTAATTATAAATTTTGCCGTACTCAATAGGAACAGGATCAGCGAATCGATATTTTCCCAAAGTTTTGGAGCAAAGACAGACATGCTCAAAGGTGCCTTAACAATGTTAACATCTGCATTGCCAGTTGAATTAATGACGTGATATATAATTATGCTTTGTTGGTGTAGTGCTGATAAGAGCAATCATGTGTGCCTTGTTCTTGTCAAGAGACAAGAGGTCTTCCCTGTTGTCTGAAAACTCTGTTTCAGTTGTTAAGTTTATACTAGGGTGTCAGTTCATAACTCAGAATATCATCTGGGGAAAGATTTCCTGATCTTGACACCACAAGGAATTTTAGAAAGAGGAGTGCAGGATCAATGGCACAGTCAGGAGCAGTCTACAAGGCAGAGATATTCTCAAAAAGTTTTTGCCTGGTCTTTCCGTGTGAATTTGTTGGTAAATACTGACTTTCTGACAATATCTTCAATGACCTCTTTCCCAACCCATTTAAAGTTACGCACAGTCACATCTGGCCAGGCTAATAGTCCTTTGACAATATTTCTCAAGGTGGTACCCAAAGTTAGTCTTTTGATGCATGCTTCAAATGTATCTCTGTGTTTTGGACTTATCCTATATATGATAGGTCTGGCCTGTGAAATCTTGCATTGTACTGTTATACAATTCAAAAGGTGCAGATTATGTCCAAAGGTTCTGCAGGGTCTCAGCCATCCCACTGCTTCCAGTTGGACAACCATGCAGTGCTCTTTAAAAACCTCATTACAATTTCTGCTGTTACAATTAAGGTTACTATTTAGTCCTGCCCACAGTCCCAAGCACTGTTTGCTTTATCAAAAACCACAAAGACAAGGAATAGTTAGAAACTCCACTGTAAACAGGTTAACATCAAGATGTGTATTCTCAAGATAGCTCATCCGTTGCAGTTAGTAATGAGCACACCTCAAGCAGTTGAAATCACCTCCTGTGGCAAATATACATGTAGGTAAGCAATCTGAAGTCCCTGCAAATGCAGGAACCAACCCAATGCAATTGCCTTGATTATCAGCAATGTCAACCATTTCTGATAATTCAGCCACATCAGAAATGGTTTCACAAATTTTATTCATTCCTATTCCCTCCGTCGGTGTCCCAAAAGTACCCAGAAAGTTCATACTAGTATGGAAACCCCTGACAAGATAACAATTCTTATTTTGATGGTGCATCAACAATTTCAGGTAATTTCCAATTCAAGTGCTGGTCAAAATTTACTATAGTGGGAAGCTTTTGCTTCATCAAGAGGTTACGAAGTCTAATATGGACAAAATGCAGGCCTTGTATCCTGAGGACATATTTATGAAGGGCAAGAGTTGTTTTAAATAGGTTCCCACCTGCTCTGCTGAAAGTCTTTGCCTGCATGGGTTCGAACCGTGGTTGGAGAACCTAAAATCTTCAGTGGTCAATTATTAGCAAAATCCTACATGTATGTCGTTGACCTAACACATCTATCTATCTAGTTAAGGATGTTGTCTGTCCTGATAAATGATGTACGTCATTGCCTGCAAATTTGAGGTTACCTGACTGAAGCCTAGGAATATTTCCCAAAAAATGCCAATCCTCCAGTCATAGCAAAATAAAAATTGGAAAATCCTCAAAGAATACCTTGTTTCAAGCATGCTTTGTAAACCTGTATTCTAAGATAGATTTTGTCATGTTTTCTGATGATAGTTCCAAGATGTCCTTACAGGGAAATAGAATGTGGAAAAGTTACAAGTCTAAATAAAAGTGTCTGTGGCCATATTGCAGTTTAAAAGCTCTATAATTGTGCAATGTCTCAATGTGATCTCCTAAAATCTTCGTCTGGACTCTGGATGCAAAGATCATCAAATTTGACTTTCTTGTGGGCCCACTGCTATACATATTGTCAATGCCAAACTGAAAAACTGATAATCCTAACAACACTTAAGAGATTTTAGTGACAAAAATGGTGGACAATTGAACTCTTCAGAACAGTGTAAACTGACTTTTTGAACAAACTTAAGGCGTTTTCATAGTTACTAGCATAACACCCGTGAAAGCATGCGTGTGAGAGAAGGGGGAGGAGGGTGTTGTGCAATGACCCATAGCTAGATCATGGGATAACATCACTTGAATATCTGTGACTGTAATTTGAACATCAAACCCGTCTAAGGACATTGTAGAGAATACAGAAAAGCAGCTTGCAAGTTTTCATAACTGGGCAATCAGTAGTTTGGCTGGAGTAGCATAAGGGGTCCGTGAATTAATAGTATGACGATTGGTCATTTATGGCCCATTGCTGTGAGCTAAATTGAATAATGATGCAATGAATCATTTCTCTATTTCAATGACATCTAAAGTAGCTGCATTCTTTTAATTAGCAATCGATACTGTGATTGTCAAATCTGAGTGAACGGTTGACTTTATCGAAGTGTCGGTAGCCATGTTTTACACCATATTAGCATTGTAAATGTTAAATAATGGTCCAATGTCATTTTTGATGCTCTCAATGTGTTCCCTGATCCAAAAACCTAGGTTTAGATGCAAAGATCATCAAATTTGAGTGGATAGTTCCCGAGTTATTGCCATTTGAAGGTTCCGTCGGCCATCTTGGACGCCATCTTGAAAAAAACATATTTCCGATGGTCCGATTTGGTAAACTTTTAGTATGTTAAAAAGGACATCTAAACCTAACAGAATCAGTTGAAAAACCTTTTGTAGCAATTTTTTGGGGGTTGAGGGGTATTTTTCCACAAATAGACTGGACTATTGCTGTTATTGGATTTTGTGCTTTTATGCTTTTTTAAAGTAATCTGAACCAGTTACTTTTAAGTAGAAAGACAACAGTTAGCAGTAAAAAAGAATAGTGAACGAGCGATGTGGAAGTAAATGATACACCGTTGACACGAAAAGGAAGTGCCTTATTCCCGCCTGGTTAATTCACAATGACCTTTTCTCTCATGGTCTTCAACAATTCTTGACAAGAAGGATTAGAAGTAGCAGTCACCAGGGGTTTACTAAATATTTTTAACAGTTGTGGGAAGTGTATTTCTCTTGTGTAATTCTATTTTGCAGCCAAGGAACCTCATGAACATTAAAAACAAGCCTGGGGATTACAGGCTGTCCTTATTGTTGTCTTCAAATCAAGAAATAAAGAAGCACTTCTTCATAATACAATCCAGCAATTCCCAGAGGCCAACTTCTTAAGCTGAGAAGATGAAATGCAGTAGGCACAATATTACTTTCAGTGCTGTGCTTTTCATGATAAATGCACAGTCAAGATTTTGCCTCAGTTTACCTCAACCCACACACTTAGAACTGTGCTGAATCACCAGATGGAACAAAACAACGGCAACGGTTGAGTAGTGCTAATGCTTGAGCAGTATCATATAATGAAATGGCAGCTTTTACATCACTTCAACTGATAACAAAACGTTATTGTCCATATGTCTAAGCTTGAAACGTTGCTTGTCTCGCAGGTCATTTGAGCACTTTCGAAGTGACTGAGAGACATTATATTATAAAATAAACCATTTTAAATCAGTAGCCATACACCATACCGTCCACTTCCAAATGGAGGCTTTATCGGTTCGATAGGAAAACCATTATTAACCGGACTTCCATCATTTATAAATTGTCTTTCATGGTCTGATAAACTGGATTACTGACTTCCGCAGACTGATTTGGTGTGTCAACACAAACCCAGATTACAGTCAGTTCCCTAAAGCTTTTCCTCACACTGATTTGTTGATACTTTAAATTTTCCTTTCTAAACCTTTCCAAAATCACTTCTCTCTCAGAAGACCGTCTGTCAGTTAGAAAACAAGGGGTATAAAGACTTTTCACCAATTTCACCAATGGAGTTATAGAGTTTATGTTAGGTTTAGGGTTAAACTTGGAATAACTCCATTTCCTGCTGTGCATTGCTACCATTTGTCACTGAAAGGCAATGTAATTGGGGGGGGGGGGGTATGCGCCTCGCTCCACCACTCAAGAGAGTGTTTTAAAGAAAATATGCAATGAGGCAGGCCTGTAAAAGCTAAGAAGCACTAAGTAAACACATTCATATTCTTCTTATGTAATTGTCGCTTGAGGAAAGAGAGAATTTACCAGTATATCATAACTTTGATGACTGTGCAATTTTACACAACTGAAGAACTTTGGAGTACCATTATTTGGAAGATTTTGGAAATTTCCTTAATTTTCCATGTCGGCTTTCAATAGCTAAGTAATGATTCATCTAATCAGTTACCTCATTCCAGGTTGTCGTCTGTAATGTATCAAGATTAATTTCTTTTGAAAGTAATCAGTAACTCATTAATTAGCCAAAGCAAGTAAAACAACGCTATTGATAAGGTCTACTGATTAATTTGATATAGATAGTAACAAAGGGGGCTCCAAATAGATTCATGATTTTTTAAACAATATGTCAGCTTAATCAGCCATCATCGGGTGCATAATGACATATCATGGGAAATTGAGAGTGACATGACACCAGCAACAGCAAAGGCAACATGAAAACTATGAGAAGCATAAAAAATGAAGTTGGGATTGGTATGCGATTGCTACCTGAATAAAACTCTTTGAACTTATAGCTGTTTGCGGATTAGCTGTCCCAATAGTTTCCTAAGCACAGTCTTTGTTTGTGCACATGGTCTTTGTTTATTTCACACATTTGGATACTGATAATTAAACTCAACATTATGAAAATCAGAAACTTTGCAATAAAATTACGTAAAATCTGAGTGAAACAGTTCTGTAACCCCCTCTAAGGAACCTCCACCAAGCCTAAGGGGTCTTAGTTCTTAGTTGCCAGCTAAGTTCCCTTATCCTCAAAAGGTTCATTA
Organism: Platynereis dumerilii; assembly: GCA_026936325.1. Lineage (NCBI taxonomy): Eukaryota > Metazoa > Annelida > Polychaeta > Phyllodocida > Nereididae > Platynereis > Platynereis dumerilii. Next base: position 53,756,308 of record JAPTHN010000001.1, read on the forward strand.
GTATTCTTTTCATTCCAAAGCCACGTTCAGATATGTAATCTACCATTAATGTTGTGATGGAAGTTTGGAACTAGCATCTTGTATAAATACCTCTGCAATGTCCAAATTTTGGCATTTAAAGACTACACAGAACGTCACAGATATATTCTTAAGGTGGCTCGATACCCGTGAACTTTCCAAGATAGGATTTTTTCCTCACACTGATTTGTTGATACTTTAAATTTTCCTTTCTAAACCTTTCCAAAATCACTTCTCTCTCAGAAGACCGTCTGTCAGTTAGAAAACAAGGGGTATAAAGACTTTTCACCAATTTCACCAATGGAGTTATAGAGTTTATGTTAGGTTTAGGGTTAAACTTGGAATAACTCCATTTCCTGCTGTGCATTGCTACCATTTGTCACTGAAAGGCAATGTAATTGGGGGGGGGGGGGTATGCGCCTCGCTCCACCACTCAAGAGAGTGTTTTAAAGAAAATATGCAATGAGGCAGGCCTGTAAAAGCTAAGAAGCACTAAGTAAACACATTCATATTCTTCTTATGTAATTGTCGCTTGAGGAAAGAGAGAATTTACCAGTATATCATAACTTTGATGACTGTGCAATTTTACACAACTGAAGAACTTTGGAGTACCATTATTTGGAAGATTTTGGAAATTTCCTTAATTTTCCATGTCGGCTTTCAATAGCTAAGTAATGATTCATCTAATCAGTTACCTCATTCCAGGTTGTCGTCTGTAATGTATCAAGATTAATTTCTTTTGAAAGTAATCAGTAACTCATTAATTAGCCAAAGCAAGTAAAACAACGCTATTGATAAGGTCTACTGATTAATTTGATATAGATAGTAACAAAGGGGGCTCCAAATAGATTCATGATTTTTTAAACAATATGTCAGCTTAATCAGCCATCATCGGGTGCATAATGACATATCATGGGAAATTGAGAGTGACATGACACCAGCAACAGCAAAGGCAACATGAAAACTATGAGAAGCATAAAAAATGAAGTTGGGATTGGTATGCGATTGCTACCTGAATAAAACTCTTTGAACTTATAGCTGTTTGCGGATTAGCTGTCCCAATAGTTTCCTAAGCACAGTCTTTGTTTGTGCACATGGTCTTTGTTTATTTCACACATTTGGATACTGATAATTAAACTCAACATTATGAAAATCAGAAACTTTGCAATAAAATTACGTAAAATCTGAGTGAAACAGTTCTGTAACCCCCTCTAAGGAACCTCCACCAAGCCTAAGGGGTCTTAGTTCTTAGTTGCCAGCTAAGTTCCCTTATCCTCAAAAGGTTCATTAGTATTCTTTTCATTCCAAAGCCACGTTCAGATATGTAATCTACCATTAATGTTGTGATGGAAGTTTGGAACTAGCATCTTGTATAAATACCTCTGCAATGTCCAAATTTTGGCATTTAAAGACTACACAGAACGTCACAGATATATTCTTAAGGTGGCTCGATACCCGTGAACTTTCCAAGATAGGATTTCTTGAAAATAGTTTAGAATGATCCGAAATATAGTTTATAGCAAGGATATGTAAAAAAAAGAGGTCGCAACCAGCCTTTTTTTCAAAATATATCAGGTTATGCACAAGAAAGTCATTCCACACAAACCTGAAAAACTCAATTTTTTTCTTAACGTTTTAACTGTGAAGTTTTCCTTGCCATTCAGTGGTCATGCATCCCATATTATGCAATGAAGCATGAAATTAAAGAAGACATTTAAGTGGAAAAGCTGATCATAATTTCAAAGAGATATATGTAGTTTAAAGGGCGTTCCAAGGGCTCGGAACAAAAATATTGATTTTGATAATTTTAACTTTTTTTCATAAACCATGGCGCTAAAAAAAATTTGCTAGATAGGATTTCTCATTTCTTTGACATTTATTTCAAAATATTGTCAGGAACAATAAAATGCATAAGAGGGGGTTTCCAACCGTAGTGGATTTTGATATAAAAATTTATCTATATCTCCAAGTCATTTTTGAGAAATTAGACTTGCTCCTGTGTGGTAGTCACGTAAAGAGCTGTAGCTAAATTCCAACAGCCTATTCCCACCATTTATCCAGGACTGAAGGTGATGTACAAGTCAATTTGTGACTCATTCTGAGATACATATACGCAGTGCATTTTTTAACATAGAAACTGGGAGACCAAATGGTCTTAATTTTAACCTCTTTAATAGAAAAATACTGGCATCAGCTTAGATTCTGAAAGGAAGTTCATTCTGATATGGAATATGGCCCAATACTTCATGAGGCTCACATGGCAAACTAGAAATTGATGTGATTGTTCATCATTTCTGGCAACTTTCCAATTTCCTTGTCTTCCATAAGTGATGGAATGGATTTTGACATTATTACTTTTTGCGAGACGTGGTTGAATGATGATTTGTCTCAGTTAGCTGCTTTTGAGAATTATGTGCCTGTATTTAAACATAAGAAATCAATTAAGGAAGGTGGTGGCTTGGCTGCATATCTAAAGCAGGGTCTTGAACACACTGTTAGGCATGATCTTTCTTTTGACAACAATGTAGCTGATAAGTTTGATGGACTTTTCATTGAATTAACTGCTATGAACTTGGTTATCTGTATCCTTTATAGGTCACCCAGTTTCAATTCCATCCCAGAAATGACTGAATATTTAAATGAAAGAATAATAAGAATAAAGAGGGAAAACAAAGATGTCATCATAACTGGTGATTTAAATGTAGATCTGCTTAAGTAGTCAAGCCACAACGCAACTACTGAATTTCTTGATCACATGCTTATCAACAACATGATTCCTAAGATCACTATGCCGACTCGTATCACTGCAAAGTCATCAACGCTCATTGATCATATATACACAAACATTGACAACTCCAAATGTATAGCTGGAACCCTTATCACAGATATTAGTGATCATTTCTCAAATTTCATTGTTATCAAAATTAGTCATACATCCTTCCCTCCTCAATATGTTACATACAGATTAATTAATGATCAACTTCTTCTAAATTTAAATAGGCAATTAGCTGAATATAACTGGAACGAATTGTATACTAATAGTGATGTAAATATGGCTTATGAACATTTTGTAGAAACATTCTCAGAAAAAGTAAATGAACATCTTCCGATTAAATGTGTCAAATTCAATAAATTTAAGCATAAAAGCAAACCATGGATAACTAAAGGAATTCTCACTTCTCTGAAAACCAAAGAAAAACTTTATATTAAAATGATAAAAACCAGAGAGACTGATCATTATACCAGAAACCATGCAAAATATAAGCAATATAACTCAGTCTACAATAGATGTATCAAAAATGCAAAAAATCATCACTGGAACCTAATATTTCAGCAATCCAAAAATGATGTCAAAAAAACTTGGAATAATATAAACAAGCTCCTAAACAGGAAAACAAACAATCAAACATCACCTGAGAGCTTTTACCATGAAAATAGCAAGTATTCTTCAAGTGTTGATATAGCAAATGGACTAAATGAGTATTTCACTAACATAGGACCATCTCTTGCAAACAAAATACCACACTCAGCAAAAACAGCCTCCCAATTAATTTCTTCAACCCCCATGCTAAACAGTTTATACTTAAGTCCTGCCACACCCGTTGAAATTCAGAATATTATTCACAAATTAAAGCCCAAAACTAGCGCTGGTCATGATGGTCTCTGTCCAAAATTGATAAAAAAATGTTCCAATATTACTGTTCCATTAACATACATAGCTAATCTCTCTATGTCCACTGGTGTTTTTCCTCAAAACATGAAAGTAGCCAAGGTAATAGCTATTCACAAAAAAGACAACCCAGCTCAAATTGAAAACTATAGGCCCATTTCCTTACTCCCGACATTTTCTAAAATTCTAGAACGCTTGATATACAATAGATTTTTTGATTTCCTAAACAAAAACAACTTACTCTCATCAGCTCAATATGGCTTTCGAAAAGATATGTCAACTGAATATGCAATTACAGAACTTCAGGACAGAATAATAAAAGATTTAGCAAGCAATAAATGGTGTATTGGTATCCTTCTCGACCTAAGTAAAGCATTTGACACTCTCAATCACAGCATTCTACTAACAAAATTAAACCATATAGGCAAACGTGGCATCACACTTCAATGGTTCTCCAGCTACTTATCAAATAGAAGTCAATATACATATTTTAAGAATACATCCTCTACATTTAGGCCTTTAACATGTGGTGTTCCACAGGGGTCCATTCTTGGACCCCTCCTCTTCCTTGTATATGTTAATGATATAGTTGAAAATTTAAAAGAAAGTAAAGCCATACTATTTGCAGATGATACTAACCTCCTATTTAGTGATATGAACCTTAACAAATTGATAGAAATAATAAATATCGAACTTTCCTCAGTTAAAACTTGGTTTTCAGCAAACAAACTTTCTCTAAATATCAAAAAGACAAGCTACATTATATTCCATGGCAGCAAGAGAAAAATACCAGATCATGAAAACATAATGTTAGGAGATACATATATCAGCAGAGAACTTAGTGCAAAATTCCTTGGCATTGAAATAGATGAAACATTAAACTGGAAAAAACATATCACTAAAAAGGCAAACCAAATAGTAAAAATTACATCTATCCTCTCGAGACTTAAGCATACAATTTCAACAAATATTCTTAAAGCTATATACAGTGCCTTAGTTCTACCCCATATTTCCTATGCTATAGTTGCCTGGGGAAATATCAGAAACAAGGAGATGTCCCGTATCAAATTATTGCAGAAAAAAGCACTTCGAATAATAACAAAATCTAAGTATAATAGCCATACAGACCCCCTATTTAAAAGATTAAAATTGTTGAAATTAGATGACATTTACTCTGTCCAGTGTATCAAGCTCTTTTTGAAGTATAAACAGAATGTTCTTCCTAATTACCATTCCCAACAATTAGTAACGAACAGTGATATTCATGATCATTTTACCAGACATCAGCATGATTTACACCCCCCTCCAATTAGAAAAAAAGTAGAGGAACAATTATTCAATGTTAAAGTATCACAAGCATGGAACTCCTTACCCAATAGTATTAAAGCCTGTCTATCAACCTCATCTATATATAAACTCAAAGATTATTTGATATCTAGGTACACCGTCACATGCTCCCTCCCAAGTTGTTATGTTTGTCGAACTTAAAGAATTTACTAAAGTTGACCCTTTCATTCATCTCATTCTAAAATTCATCTCATTCCTCATTCACTATCATTAAATCACCATTTGTAGATACTCATATATTGGTTTTGCTATTCCTACTTTTTTTTTTTTTTTTTTTCTTATTTTATTCTTTTTCTATTTCTACATCCTTTTAAATGTATTAATAATTAGCCCTTTGTAGTTTCCTTTTTTCTACTGTTTAATACTTGAACAAAATTATTTAATTTGAATTGATGTCAGGTGCTGCGATTACAGCCTATTTTTGGCTCTTGTATGCCCCTCCAATTCCCTATGCATTGTGTATTTGGAAAATTAACTGTTTAAATCATTATTGTTACGCATGTGTGAATTTGGAAAATAAATACTCTATCTATCTATCTATCTATATCAGCACCAGACAGGAATTAAACTGCCCAAAGCAAACAAAATCGTTGAAAATGAAACAACAGCTTTATGAAACAGACACATCATTTCTGACACATCAAACGGAATATTTCCTTCACCTTTTGATGGTTTGTAATTAATCTTGACAAACATTTCGGTTTTATGATTTCCTGCATGGGCAAGAGAGGCGATGTGATAAAGAAATTATTCAAGTTAGCACCTATTTGCTTGATATTGACATACTATTGATGTGGCCTAAAATTTTAAGCACTACTGTAATAGTACAGTGCAAATAGTGCCGATGCACTGGTTTCCTGCCTTTTTACTGAACATCTTTCTGATCTTCTTTTGGTATTTTCCGTTGCTTCTTTCTTGGACTTGGTCTGATGTTATTCTGATTCCTCTTGCTTCCTCCCCCTGTGATTTTTCTGTGGACCAGACAGGGCAAGTGTCTCCCCGGACTGTCTTGGTCGGAGTTCATGTAAAAAAATCTGACTTACATTGAAGCCTTGTAAATAGTAGACAAGGCACATAATAGTGACAGGGATACCTTTCACATATTGTCGAATGGGGACTCTTCTGTCTGAGGTGAAGAGCCAATTAAACATAACAGAAGTCTCTTTAGCAATGATTTATATAGGAAAGCAAGCTGCTTAAATTTCATAATTTCTCATCAAATTTAAGTCACTGCTGGGGAAACATGCTCCCTTGGCAACCGCGCTAATCACAGTCAGCTAATAAGGAAATTGAAATTACTTCCACATTTAAGTAAATGGTAAATTTAGCAGGACCTGAAAACAATTCCGGTTATATCATTTGGAAATCAATTTGATGTTCTCGCCAAGTTATTAAGCTGTTGAAGGTCTGACTACCCTTAGTTATAAGACAAGCAACTGAATAATAACTTATCTTTTACAGTCATAGGCAAACGTTAATTTGAGTCCTAGATATTGAATATTAACTTCAAGACAATCTTTTAAGGATGCTTTTTTTAAACAATTAAGGAAAACTCCCTTCTGGTTGGTGTTTGTACTCTGAAGGTAAATAATGTTGGTAAAAAGATGACATGTTCATTATGTAGGTAGCTATACCAAATCTTGCCTGCATGTTTGCTAAACTGACGTGTGAGAAACAATGTAGACTGTTACATTTCGTGAATATGTTGACATTTCGATTTTGCAGGACTATTATGCAGAGTATTCTCTGACAGGGTCAGTTGAATAATTCTGCAATTTCTTTGCACTGCATCAGTGGTCCCTCTAGGATTAATGTACAGATCACACTGCATACCTTACCATATTGGAGCAAATGCACCACATTAAGAAACTCTCCAAAGGGCACTAATGGCCTAAGGTCTGCATCAGGAGGAACTGAAATGTTTCAACCCATCTCTAAAGGGATTCACACGTCCTGGTCAAGCCAATGACTCTAATGACATATACAATGCTCCAGTAATTATGCAAGGATGCATGCCATCCTTAGAGAGTACCTTACCATGTTCCTCAGCCATCTCTAAGGCTTCACCAAATTTAGTATAGCCACTACAAATTGGACCTTTTGCAAACTCACCCATTGCCCCAAGCTTAATTAATGAATAAATAAGGCGTCGGCTTGGATCCAGAGCTCTGAGATACACGAACAAAGATAATTGTAGCCTGTTTGGATTCTTTCAACAATTGTTGTAGAATATTTTTATTCTTGTACCTCATGTAATAATGTACCAGCAACATCCTTATTGATCATGAATATACCAAAATCTGGCCAAGTGACTATTTCATAAAGTCTATATGAACAGACAATATCTTCTTCTGGCTGAGATTAAACTTACTTGACATAATGAGATAATGTGCAAGCAATACATTTCCCTAGCTATATTACATTTATCATGTATTTTACAAGTTCATCTCTAACTTTCTACAATTGCCTTCCAAGAAAAATGTGCATTATTATTTGATCTTACAATACTTACATAGTGATAGTCACATCTTGTCAAAAGATCAGCAAAAAAAAAAAATACATTTCAAGTATATGTACATTATACAATGTAGGCTTGAGTCCAAGTACAAGTACATTGGCATTGGGCAAGTACAAGTACAAGTCCAAGTACAGCTTTTTAAAAGAGTACTTGAGTCCAAGTACAAGTACTTTAGCTCAAGTACAAGTACAAGTACAAGTACATTTTGGTTTGGAAGAAATCAATTAGTTCAAAGTACCGAAAATGTTATGAAATATATTATTATTGCAATGAATTAGAATTAACTTGATATACACTCAAGATTCATTCTGAGTAAATTAACTTGAGTAGTTATATAGGTCTTTAAAATTAACATGAAACTGCGAAGTTAAAGATAGAAAGACATTTTTCAGATATTTATATATCAAATTACGCTAGAATTCTCCTCAGTTCTTAACTGACAGCAGTTTTGCGTTGATTTTTACTTTTTTAGAATTATGCATGCATTACAAAAACTAAAAAAAAACATCTCATTGGTCTCATGGTGGTCTCATGCCAACTTCAGTATATATATATAATATTCATTGCAGTCTGTTACTTTGATATAAAAAAAAAGAAGGCCATTTGACTTGTCATTTTAGAATGAAAATCAGATGCATAATTCTTTCATATGGCAGTTACCAACAAGCGGGAAAAGTCTCCTTAAATCAAATTAACATTGAAAGTATTAGGTATCATGACAAATCATCAGCATGATGACACACAAAGTGCCATTTTACACAGTGCCACAGTCCACTCTTATTCTATATCAAAGTGACAGACTGTAAAACGGATGGAGATGATAATTGGTTAAAGCATTTTCACTGCTTGTTCTGGTTTTGCTGGACATGTAGGCTTCATAGGCATGCACATTCTTGCTTACCCAATCAAGCAATAAATCGATCAATCAGTATCTCAATCAACCAATTTATCAATCAACCAATTGATCAATCAATCAACTAGTTACCTAGTCAATCAATTTAACAATACTTACCTATCTATCTATCTATCTATCTATCTATCTATCTATCTATCTATCTATCTATCTATCTATCTATCTATCAATCCATCTATCTATCTATCTATCTATCTATCTATTTATCTATCTTTCTATCTATCTATCTATCTATTTGTCTATCTATTTGTCTATCAATAACATTATATCTATCCATTATATCTATCCATTAATAATATCTAAAGGACTGTCTACTTTTCTTAAATAACAATTAACAATATGAGTAAAGCAATAAATCCAATTTGGATATTTTTATATCATAACAGCTGAGAGAAATATGAACAAAATAAAATCAAATTTTCAAATAATACAGTGTATTGGAGTTGTAATGTGTATAATTAGCTAATTAGCAAACTAGAACCAAAATGATACAGGTATACTGTTGTTTAAACAGGGTGAAAAAGAATAGGGGTACAACAAAAGCACAAAATATTATACAATAGAACTGTATCTGCTCTTATTTAGTTTATATGAGATCATTAATGAACTAATAATGTCAAAATAACATTTATGTCTATCTTATTTAGTACATAATTTCTTTTTGGGGAATTTTAAATTAACAGTTTAACAAAATTGTGGAATATCTATTTTATAATAATAGATAGAACACTAACTTAGAAATACAAATTTGTTACAGCTTATGCCAGCTTATTCCAGCTTATTCCATGCTCATTATCCATTTAATAATAGAAATACATGGTTTGACAGTATATTTTTTCATAGCTGTATTTTATTTTATGTTATATACAGGTCTATAATTCAGCATTGAATGATTTTGGTTATGCATTTAGCTTCCACTTGAAAAGATGTACATATTTAAAAACGTTTACACCAAGCTTTAAATACTAACTATCCAAGATATCACACCTGCTCCAAGCTGCATTTGTATGAAATGCAATTCAGATATGTACATATATCATTTTTTAATTGCAATTAACTGCCAAATTAAACTCTTAATTCACGCGCATTAACATTTGCATTCAGTTTGTCTGTGTCAACATGAAGTTATAAAGAGAATTAATCTTCATTCTGGATTTGAAATGGAATATTGCCCAATACCTCATGAGGCTCACGAGGCCAAGTGGAAACTGATGGGATGGTTCATAATTTCTGGCAACTTTCCAATCTGCTTGTCTTCCATAAGGGATATCAGCACCAGACAGGAATTAAACTCTCCAAACCAAACAAAATCGGTAAAAATGAAACAACAGCTTTATGAAACAGACACATCATTTCTGACACATCAAATGGAATCTTTTTCTTCACCTTTCGATGGTTTGTAATTAATCTTGACGAACATCTCGGTTTTATGATTTCCTGTAGTATGGAATGTCTGCCCAAGTCCTACAGCTTTATTGATTCGAATGGAACATTTCTTCAATTACAGCCTGTGAGGTCTGATTTCTTTTCTGTGCTCACTGACAACATGCTGCTCTAAAGTAATATAACTTATTTACTAATATTATCTCATTTCGTAAAGACGCATAGAATTCAAAGATATCGAAGATAAACAGATATATACACGGTTGAGATGACTTAATATTTTCCTGGTTGTGATTAACCACCATTAGGTAGACATCTATTCACCATCTTCTAAACTGGAATCAACTGGAACACTATGAGATGTGTCATAGGCACCCAGACGTCTGATCAGTAAAGCTCCAGGATCTAATATGGACCATTGGTGGACCTAATCCAATAGAAAGTTCTGATTCTGATAGATGCATGGGGTCAGTGGTCCAGAGGACTGAAGGAGTTCAAAGCCATTCTAGCTGCTAAGTCCTTTATTTGATGTCAGCAAATAAGCCGCTGTGTAATTCAATGGACTGTCTTTTGTCTCCCTATTCTGATTATGAGACCCAGATGGCAAACCATAAGGCTACATATTGCCATATTTTGGGCTTTATGGACAGTTTCATAATTTGATATATCTCAGATGCATGTATATCACAAATTACTTGGATGAGGCAATTATTCAGTATGGATGGACTTTGTTGGATGATTCAGTGTGAAAGATAGGAATTGGATAAAACTAGGTGCTGCAACTGTGTAAAAATACAAATCAGTTAAAAAGATGATTAAGACAGTCCAAATACATTTTCAGTATAATTTGTTTACACTTAAAGGTCATTTTAGCACAGCATGTCGAGTTGTACGTCATACATGTGTCCGCACAGATTTGCTTTTTAAGGGATTATTTGATAACAGATGTGTTGTTGTTGAACTGTGAAGAAAACAGGTCTGCATCATTTTGTGTGCAAGAAGATATTGCTGTATATATCAGAAGAGACTCTTTATCTGCAAAACATTTTCTTCCAAATCAATCCTCCAAAAGGTGATGCCACATTCTCACGGCGGCTCCCGGAGAACTATTTAGATCGGCGTCGAAGTATTTCCTGGTAATTTGGATGAATTTGGGTGATCCGCCGTCGACTTTTAACATCCCCCCAGGGGAAGTTTTTGTTCCCCTCAGCGGTTCCTAGAAATGGGAAAACTGCGCCGTGGATGTCAAAAAAGATTCAACAGGTACAAACTTTTTTTTCATGACGGCGGAGCAGAGCCCAAAATTTTCTTAATTTTTGGATGTCCGGCGTGGATTTTTTCAGTGAGAACGCCTCAAAAACATCTCCGCCGGGATATTAGGACATCCCCTGCCCCTGAGGGGACCTCTCCTGCCCCCGCGGGGACCTTTCCTGCCCCCGCGGGGACCTTTCCTGCCCCTGGGAGGACATTTGAAGCCTCGCCGGCAGTTTTTGACATCCCGCCGCGGTGAAATAGGTTCACTGAGGGGCAGTTATAGGTTCCCTGAGGGGTACTTTTTATATCTCGGGGCGATATAAAAGTATCCCTAAGGAGGAGGAAATTCCTTTCCCCCGGCGAACTTTTGGGGACGGCGTACAACTTTTCTTCCCCGCAGTGAACAAAAAGAACCCCGGCGTGATATGCTTTTAATTAATTATGTAATAGTTTTATAAACATTGTATGTCGCCGTGATGGTCATTTTTTTCCTAGAATTCAACTCAAGCTGCCCCTCAGTGGTAAAAAGTTCTCCGTAACGTGCCGTGAGACTGGGGCATGAGGGATGCACATACACCTTTAGTGAAAACAACTACAGTTATACTATGGCTGCCCCTGAGCTGTATCATTGTGGAAGGTCACCACGAATTTCGTGCCTGCATTGCAGTGCATGACTGATAGCACAGACAATGCAACTTGCCCGGTATATAGGCTAGAAAGTTGAAGAAATTATACAAGTAAGCACCCTTTGCTTGATAGTGACAAACTACTAATGTACATGGCCTAAACTTTTATCCACTGCTGTAGTCTTGCAGTGTGCAAAAAGTGTCAATGAACTTGTTTTCAGCTTCTTTATGAACATCTTTCTAAACTTCTTTGGTCTTTTTCTGTTGCTTCTTTCTTGGTCTGATGTTTTTCTGAATCCTCTTGCTTGCTCTCCGTGTGATTTTCTATTGTCCTTTCAGCCTCTTGATGTGTCATTAACTCTGAATTCATCCTCTTGTTTTCAAGCGCTTGTGATTTGCTTTTGTCTCTGGGCTGTACTCATTCTCTCATCAAAGTCACTCAAATGTTCATTTTACGGTAGAGATGCTAAATGCTGATTCGCTTGAACCATCCCAAGAACAACAAGAATGCCTCTTCAAGTCTTCTAGATTGGCTTCTCTCTGGTGCAACCAGAGGGTTTACCTTTCTTGATTTTTTTTAAGATTCAGAAAGGATGCTTATATTGTGATATAATGTGCCAACCACTTTAGAAGTATTTCAATGCAGCACTCTGTGCAAATGCTGTTATCTACTTACTGTGACTGGAGTGCCCAGTGGCGGATCCAGACAGGGTCATCCAGGGGGGGGGGCGAGCCTGTTTCGGCATTCGTGGGCCCGTGTCGCAGTGCATTTTCTTCAAAACACTATTATTGATCTCAGTGGTCTGGGGGGGGGGCCCGTACTCCCTAGGCCCCCCCTGTATCCACCACTGGTGCCAACTGTGGCAGGATGGCAGAATCCAGTATTAGCGTATGAAATGGCTGTGGTCATTTCTGTAAGATTAACCACATCTGTACTCTGTACTCTCAAATATTTATCTGATCTTCAGAATTGAGCTATAAATGATTGTAAATTCTTCATAGATTCAATACTTATTTTAATTTACAGGCCTGCTACTTTGTACAGAAAACGAATAAGAATTTCTTGTACATTCCAGAATCAGTTATGGTGACTCAAGCGTGGTAGTTTGATCATACAGATTTTTCTAAAATTTTGCACAGGTAGTCTATGGGACCCATACATTCCAAAAATGAAAAATAAAAAAATTTTACCGACTCGTTTGGCTGCCATGGTAACAGCATGTTTGGCTGATGACTGATTAAAAGTTAAAAATTGAGTTTTTGGTTATGTACCACAGAATAAAGCATTACATGCATTTGTCACACAAAAAGAAATGTCTTCCCATGGATGTAAACCAATACATTTGCCACAAATTTGAAGAAAAAGGTTAAAATACTTTTTTCTGTAAGAGCTCAAAGGGCACCAACACACTAATTAATTGCAGATTTTGTATGCATCAATTTTGGCAGTAATCAAATTTTAGGAAAACGATCATACAGATTTTTTTAAAAATTTGCGTATATCATAAACAGGTTATTGTCAAACAAATGTCCAAAAATAATAAAAGTTCACCGACTCGTTTTTTTACTGCAGTACCATGACTATGCCAAAGTCAATTTAAAGAAATAAAGACAATTTTAGACACAGTTGACTGAAATTAGTTGAGAAAATTCTTTAGATAAAGAAGAGAAGCTAAAACTTTGAATTAGCATAGAGTAGGTGTTACTGCATTCAATAAAAAAATAATTATGCTTCTAGCTGCATTAGATCTCATTTAAATAGCAAATTACTGGCTGCCATGCTGTTAAAAAAAAGAGAGCAGAAAATGGTAACGTCACAACTTTTTCAGGGCCTGCAGCAGTGGTGACGCTATGTTGCTAGGCAACCAGGCTGCTCAGAAGTATGTACAGTGTACCACGCTTGAGTCACCTTAATTTCGGACTGGTGGTCGACTTTGCGAAGTTCCACTGCATGCTCCTAAAATACCCTCATTGTCTGTTTAGTGGACCAGACAGGGCAAGTGTCTCCCCAGGCTGTCTTGGTGTGAGTTTATGGCCAAAAATCTGACTTGCAGTGATGCCTTGTAAATAGTAACTAGACACAGTGGACAGGGCACATAATAGTGACAGGGATGCCTTTCACATATTGTCGAATTTGGAGGGAGTCTAGATATGTTGGCGACTGGCTTGCCAGGCTTGTTCAAACATGATATTATTTGGAGTAGAGCTTGAAGCAGTTCCTTTAAATCAGTGTCAGTGCACTCTATCAAGGCAAATACAAAATTGACACAAAGTAAAATTTATGTCAAGTTATGTTGTTGACTCATCTGTCTCTGAGAGAAAAAGTCAATTAAACTTGACTTGGCTGATGATATATTGGGAAAACCAGCAACTTCTTTCTTTGTTTCTCATTATATTTCAGTCATTGCTAGGAAAACATGCTCCCTTGGCAATCAAGTTAATCACAAGCAGCTTAATAAGGAAATTGAAATGACTTCCAAAACAATTCAGTAAATGATAAATAATTCTAGTTATGTCATTTGGAAATCAATTTGATATTCTTGTCAAGATATTAAGCTGTAGAAGGTTGACGGTCATTAGTCATCAGACAAACAATTGAAAAATTAATTGTTATTCTGCTCTCATTGGGAAATGTCAATCATGTAATTTAAGTCATACAAATTGAATTTATACGCAGCCGGGTGGTTAAAGTTAATCACCCTGAAGTACGCCAGAGACACCTATTGTTTGTTTGAGCTTGCCTGGTTGCTATAAACAAAGCCTACATAATCACATGACTATCTATTGTTCAATTGTGACATCACCAAAGCTGATGAGGTCACAGTAGCCAAGCTCTCATTGTGACGTCCTCTGGTGGATTAGAGACAGAACAGCTAAATTTGCCTGTTGTGTGTGCCTTTGACTGACCACAGCCAATTTACAGTTAATAAAGCAAGGATCATCTAGTCAGAATTTGAAAAACATGGTAATACTCTAGCTATTTTTTCATTTGTAAAACTAATTTTAGTATTTTTATTAACATTTTAATGTAAATTCAATTGGCCCTACCGAAAAAGTAAGTGCGGATAGAACACCTCTTTTTGGCTGGATTTGTAGCATTTAGGCCCAGTAACATCATACTGCAATTTCAGAAATATGGTAATAATTTAGGACTTTAGGGTGATTAACGTTAAGTGGTTAAGATGCCCCCCTGCTCCGCTGAAGGTCTTGCGTGGGTTCAACTCCCGGATGGGAAACCGAAATTTTCAGTGGACCTTCATGACCAAAGTCTCAGCTGCATGTTGTTCAGATGAGGTGTTTAATTGGTGGCCCTTGTATCAGTGTCTGTGCTGGACAAGTAAAAGATTCCTCACTTTGGGCAAATGCGTAACATGTTGACGACTCCTGCTCTCTCTCCCATCTCATCAATATGAGCTCTCGTGAGCACCCAGAAGTGGGCTTATAGGGCCGCACTTGCCATAAAGTATCTCTCAGTATAAATATTCGCTTCATGGTAATAAAAAAAGGAAGCTTTTTTTTGTATCATAAAATTATGGAAAACTTTCATCCGAGTGCGGTGTACGCCTAGTCTATGATTATAACTATATTGTATAACTATTTGTTAACACCAACTTCATTGATGAGAATGATCGAACTAATTGACCTGAACTGATTTGACAGTGCCTATACCTTCTCTGAGGAATACCTTCAAAAGATCTATTTTTGCATAAAAATGTGACATACATCGTCTATTAATTTTACCTGATATTTTACCATTTATCATGAATATATGGAATGCATCCACATTTTCTTGCATGGTTTATTGGTTGTGGTTAATGGCAAGGTAGATACGGGTGGTTAATTGATTAAAATTACATTATATAGGCAGCTATACCAAATCCATTCTTCATGTTTCCTTAACTGAGGTGTGAGAAACAATGTTCACTTATTAGGCTATTGCACAGCGGTGTTGCCAGTATTGCTGTAGGGTGTAGAAGTGAATACCTCAACATTTTCCATTCAATTTTGCTGGATCATTGTATGTGAACATTATTGGAATTTAAGCATAAATTCACTATGATCATTTGCATGGCAGTAAAGTCTGCATGCTTGATCTATGCTATACAAAGCTTGCTCTGAAAGGGCCAGTTGATTAATTCTGCAATTTCTTTGCATTACTGCTCCCTTAAGGGCTAATGTACAGATCACACAACATGCCTTGCCATGTTGAGGCGAATGTACCACATCAAGAAACCCTCCCAGGGCAGTAATTGCCTTAGGGCTGTATCAGGAGGAACCAAAATGCTCCAATCTATCTCTAAAGGGATTCACACTTTCCATTCAAGCCAATGACTCTAATTACATATTCAATGCTCCAGTAATTGTGTGCAAGGTTGCATGCCATTCTTAGAGAGGCCTTGCTGTGTTCTTCTGCCATCTCTTAGACTTCACCAAATTGACTATAGCCACAACTTCCAATCTTTGTGTGATTGGCTAAACCGGGGTCACCTGACTAGAAATAGAAAGCACTGTTTCTGACAAGTCAATAGACTACTTGGATAGCGCCCTCATACAACAAATCTATCCGACTGACAATTCCATAAGGTTTATACATCAAAAATGTCTGAGATTTGACTTAATGTGTTATGTGTATCAGAGACACTTCCAAAGAAGCGCTTTCCATGTTTATTTATATAACTTTGTACAGACGCCTTCCAAGAAGTATACACACATATTATTAAAAAGTCCATAAAATAATTTCAAATTAATGTATAGTATGGCTAAAAGGCATCTCGAGAAGTAGGAATATACTCAAGGATATTTCAATTTATTTTAAGGTGACTAAATGATAGAACAGATGCCAGAGTCTTTATGAATGACAATCCCATAGGAGTCAGATGGCTCAAAAGAAGAGCACTGATTGTGGCGATAGACAGAATTCAACAATCTCTGTCTTGATTGGAACTTTTTAACAGAAAAATACTGGCATCAGCTTAGATACTGAAAAGCAATTCATTCTGATATGGAATGAGGCTCACATGGCCAAGTGGAAATTGATGGGATTGTTCATAATTTCTGGCAACTTTCCAATCTCCTTGTCTTCCATAAGTGATATCAGCGCCAGACAGGAATTAAACTCTCCAAACCAAACAAAATCGGTAAAAATGAAACAATAACTTTATGAAGCAGACAAGTCATTTCTGACACATCAAATAGAATCTTCGTGGCACTTTCTGATGGTTTGTAATAAATCTTGACAAACGTTTTGATTTATTAATTTCCTTCAGACATCACCAAGATACTGATACCGTTAGAAAAGCTGGGATATAACTGACAATATTGCGTTTTAGCGCCCTGCTAAGGATTAAAACTGTTAACAGCAGCAAACAAACAATCACATCATCGGTTTTTTTTGCAAAATTATAAATTGAAAGTCATAATAGAAGAAGTGTACGATGTCTAAGTCAGTTAGATACTAACTTGCCGGGTTCTAACATGCATTTTTGTCTCCAAATCGGTGTCTAACTAATTCGTAGTATTGAATACCTGCCCGTCCTCGGGCCTTATTTGCCTTGGTTGATGCTTTTATGTCTGGGTCAAGGCCTACTTGTCAATGCTATTTTAAAAATACCTAATCATTATTCATAGATATCATCTGTATCTCTCTTCTAGCTAATGAGTCAGCTCTCGCGAGTGCCCAGAACTGGGCTTGCAGATTTGCACTCACCATAACTATCTATCTATGTATCGATCTATGTATCGATCTATTTTCAATCTATCTTTCTATAGAAGAAAAGATAAACTTTTCCCACATTCAACCATGAATTATTCCCAAGTTCATTCTGCCAATCCGTTTTGGCAAATATTAGCACATCGGCAATACATACAGCTGATAATAATTGTAATATGCCACGTGTTATGCATGGTCATGTTCATATGACATGCCGGTACCATGTGGTGACATGAGGAGAACTCTAGCAAGGCATCAGGGATAGAAAAGTTTTCACTATTAGTAAGGGGCGAACCAGATGATAGTAGGGCGGGGGACAATTTTTCGCTAGTGGAGGAACGACAAACTTTTTTTAGCGCAATTTAAAATTACGAAACCACAGATACAGGCAGAAAAAGACTTATTTTCATGTGCTGAACAAACTTTTTGTTTCAGTGTCAAGTGGGAAAAGAACTTTTTTTAAATCGAAAATGCATAGCCCCCCCCCCCCCCAAGATAATCTGGTTGGGACACTTCGGTCGGCATTTTTATCAATTAGATACCAACCAGAGGGATCTTTAAGTCATAGCTAGGGTTGGCAAAAAGTACATAATCAGACAGTTTGTTTGAACTAGTGACCTTCGGGGCTTTAACAAGCAAAATGACCAGAAAGATGCCAGCTTTTCTAACGGCAAATGTATCATGGTGAGGTCTAATTTGGAGGAATATATCATTCAGGGAACAGAGTGTCAGTGAATATTGGAAGCAGTGGTGTAGCCAGACATCTGCCACAGGTGGGGCAGTGGGTGGGGCAGGACTTCTTGAGGGGGGGCAAGACCTTTATCGACATTTATCAACATTTTTCGGATAAAATTCATATGACTCCCACAATGGTCATTATCATCATCATTAAACAAGTTAAATTGAGCATGAAGTGCAAGAAATTTAATTATAAGTTGTATTCACAGATCATTTTTTAAGCCATTAGATATTTTGCTGCTAAATGTTAAGTTATTATATCTTGCATAAATTTGCTTGACTGAATGCTGCTAAATATTGAATATAGATGACTGGATCCATAGATGAAGAAAACACCATAGAAAAACATCAGAAAAGTGACATTTTTATCAAAACAAGAATTCTAGGATCAATGAAAATATTGTTTCAGTCTTGAACAAGAAACAGAAAAGTTATAATGCTCATCACATAGCAATCATCATTTTAGCAATGTCATCACACTTGAACAGAAAAATTGCATGATTTTTCAGCAGACTAGGCCTATAAACTATTCATAAATATATTATTGGAATGTAATGAGTGTCATATAGAATAATGAAAAACTATCTCGATCCTTAATTAGAACAGAGCAGCCCTCCAGAAAAAAATTGGAGTTTGGCCAAAAAAATTAGGATCATTAATTGTGGTCATGTAGGAGCCTGTTTTAGTCACATCTTGCCAAAAAACAAGACAAAGGGACAAGATGTTGTCTTCGTTTTTGACGCCTTCATTGAAAGTACACAATTTTTTCCTTCAAGATAAGTCCCAAACCTTGTCGAAAGAATGTACAATGAGCCTTAAGATTTTTTTCAGTCAAATATCTGACATTTCTGACTCAAAGCTTGAACTTTGTCCTATGAAGAGACACGATTTGCCACTTCACTAAATTTACCATTTTTGAATTTTAAAAAAGTGGACTGGCCAAAAAGGAAAAGTAGGATGATTTCTAAAAAAAAAGGTAGAAAAAAGGTAGGGAAAGTAGGAGTCCTAGGAGGCCTGCAATAGAGACACTAAATTTCAATGTAGCAACATCAGTCTCTGATATGAGTTAAGAAGCATGATCCTGTTTGAAAATATCTCTACAAACTCATCCAAATCAAATGAATTTGACTTTTGTCATTCAATATGGATGACTCTTAGGTTTGAGAGCCTCTCATCTGCCATTGAATTTTCACAAAGGTTTTTGTCCTCTTTATGACAGAGAAGCTTCGCTCACAAGAAGCGCTGGACGCTGAGATTGTCATTGCAATTTTACAGAACCTCACTGTATCTGTGTAGTTGAATAAATTTAACAAATTCGTGAGAGTTCAGTTGGTGTTTCGAAGCCCTGCATTTTTCGGCCCCACCAGTCGCTTGGCCCGCTAAATAACTAGGTCAGCATTCGAAACACTATTTGGTAGAGGCCATCCTATGCAGAATAGTAAAACCAGGTCATGCACTGGACATTTCAGGCTAATTTTATTTTATTTTACTCCAAAGCCAGAGGGGGGGGGCAAGAGGGGGGGGCAAGAGAAGCCACAGGGGGGGCAATTGCCCCACCTTGCCCCCCCCCTGGCTATGCCACTGATTGGAAGGGATATGACTGGCTTATCTGTAACATCTTCCCAATGTTGTTTAATATTAATGGAAAAGCTGTTCTTAATTCTTTGTAAGTGAGCATTTACCCAAATCAATCATCTGTGTAATTGCTTGCACGTAAACCTTGCCCTAGATTGGAGATTAGTTTGCTGAAATAAATTGACAAACACACAGCATTGCTTATTCTGGTGGTGTTTTTATAGTTTCATTCATATTGGATCAAATCCTTAAATCTCAGACTGTTGTAGCGTCTGGTGTGATCCCTTGATACTTGCTTTCCAGACTGCAAGTCTACGCTAGTGCCATAAAATGAACTTATTGGCTTTTTATAACATGATGATCAAACTTTACAGTCATAAATAGCATGTCGGTATCCGGTTTCTTTTAATACAGACCTGGGATTTTCAAGTAAGAGGTAAATAGGAACCCTCATGCTGGGCACTGCTAATAAAGGCTTCATTACAGAGTTGATCTATTTACACACTTATTGCTGTGCCTGAATGGCAAAGAGGAGTACGGGAGACCGGGGTTAGTTGAATCGCGGGGTTAGTTGAATCTTGGCCTAAAATCAGCTTATTTTAAATTTTTGGCCAAACTGGTACTTTTGGGAGATACCCTGTTTATTGGCACATGTTATCATACGTTTATTCATTCAAAATTTTAAAATGCTAATTCTGTAGGCAAGAAAGTTTGTTTTTTGGGTGCTCTAGTAACTTGTTTGCTCAGTCTTCGAGGGGGGTTATTGTATAGCTATGATTTTAATCCAGGTGAACTAACCTTATTTCTAAATAAGAAAATCCATGCCTAATCCACAACCAGATGCTTTTTGTTGTGTGAATTTGATAAGACATAAAAATAAGACAATATTGTGTTCCAGGTGTGATGGGGTTAGTTGAATCATGCATGGTGGAGTTGGCCGTAACATAGATTTCAAGTGTTCAAATTGCCTTAAAAGTTGTTGTTAGTTGGAGTTACTGCAGTTTAGAACTACTACAGTGCATGTTTGCATTCCTGAAAGGGAAATACGGAAAAACCAGCTTTTTTGCCAAAAATAGACAAAAAATTTAGTAAATTACAGTATACAGTTTCTTTTCAAATGAGTTTTGCACTGAAGCTGGTGGTCATCATAGGGATATCAGTTATGTAAAGGAAACCCCTTTTTATAAGAAGTCGTCTCCAAATTTTTATGGCGCTTCAACTAACCCCGGGTCGGGGTTAGTTGAATCAAAATTTTTTCTGGAAGTTTGTGTCTGTGACACAAATTTCAATAATCATTTACAATATATCTTGGGCTGATCATTGAGTTAAACACGCTCACTATCACATGCTAAAATTTGGTGTGAATATCTTGTACCGTTTGCTCTCCAGAGCAAAAATAAAAATGAGTGTGCCAACTAACCTCGGTCTCCCCTACTACCAGATTTTATTGGCATAAAAGAAAAGCTTTATCAGTTTGAGGCATTACATTCATAGTGGTGAAGACTTCTTTCAACTATACTGGAGTCTAAAATCAGCTGCGCTAATGTCCATGACTAATTACCTTTAAAAGTCTCTGAATCGGCTCAGTAAATCAGCTTACAACGATAGACACTGGTTTGAAATGAATAAGAAACTCACTGATAACTTAGTCAGATTTAGAAAAATCCAACAGGAATCGAGAACAAAGGCTCGATTTGAACATAACACTAGGGTTAACCTTACTAGTCTTTAGACTTGCTGTAAATGTGGTTGCTGAAATTGGACCAAGCTGTCTAAAGAGGAATTAAACACAAGCTGACCTAATGCAAGCAGTCAAAAAGAAAAGGTATGTGATGTGACACATCATCATGTGAAGGCTTCGATAAAACAATTTACTTGTCTCAACTAGGGAATGATAAGTTACCAGATCTTGATGCTATTTTGACAATAATTTATTGTCAGGAGCGGGACGAAATTATGTTAAATGAGTAAGTGACCTGAAAATTACTTCAATGAGCAGCGGCTCTCTGATATTTGTTATAGATAGTGGATGGTGAGGAGACCAATATTGAGTTTTATTGGCCGAAGCAGTAATATTGGTCGAGGCCATAGGCCGAGACCAATATTACCTGCTGAGGCCAATAAAACTCAATATTGGTAGACTAAACATCCACTATTTGTTATATTCTGCTCCAAAATCTTCGGACTGATAAATTTTATAAAAGAAACTTTTTTTTGCAAAAAATGGAAATATGGGATTTTAACCTTATATAAATAAGCGGACTTAAAAACCAGTATCAATGGAAAATATTGTTAATGATATTCATTCACAAGGCATTTTTAAAACGTCCTTTTATCCATAGTGAGAATTACTGCACTATATACAGTGCATGTAGATCTATTTTTTCTGCAATGCTGCCTTCATAATTTATATATTTTCAAACTACCAGGCTTCCCAAATCGCAGGTGTCAAGCTAATATCATGTCCTGTTTGCCAATGATTTCATTTATAACATCTATCTACAAATCCTTACTCACACAAAATGCCATTTTTCTCTTCAATTAAGAAAAAACGTTTTTCATCATTTTACTCCCCCATTTCATGGACACAGTGCTAGAAATCCAAAATACTGTCATATAAATAATTTTTTCATATGTAATGTACTTAATTTTTTCCGATATTTACAATGAGCATATTTGTGAAATGATAGACTGAACTTCCAAGAAGTTAAAATTTCGTCCTACCCCCATGCCAACCCTCATAACAGGCAATTAATTGCTTTGTTTGTAGTTGAGTGCACAGAGGTAGAGAACAGACGCCTATAACAGTCTACACACGCCAATAACACTCTCTACACGCCAATATCGTTATTTATTGGCGTGGCACGTGATTGATTTCAGGTCACCTGATTGGCCTAGCAATTTTGGTGCAGAATATTACTATATATATTATCTCAGTGTAGACCAATGAGGGCGTTATGAAAAGTTGATAAAGTGAAAGGACAGTTTTCATCATCAGTAGCATAATATGGATAAATTGGATAATGTTGAAGGTGGGGGGATCAGAGAGACGCAATGTGGTTATAAGATATAAGACACAATTCTTTTCCTTAGATTATTTTAATTATCTGTATGGCACTGTGTAGATTCCAATAAGTTTTTATAAGTCACTGGAAAAAGGCTGTTGATCTGTTTATTCCAACCTTTCTGCATACATATAGCTAGTCAGTCTGAGACTAGACTGCTTCCTTTCTCCGTCCCCCATCATTTGGGGTACTCCTAACACAGAAGGGAAGTCCAATAAGAAGAAGAAGAAGCTCCCTCAGAATATTGTGCGAGCTGTGCGAGCAGTCTGATTGATTTCAGCATGAATTAGAATCATAGTGGGGGAGATAGAAAGTGATAATAAAGAATGACTAAATTACTACACACTCTGTATATCCCTACCTTCAAAATGCCAATTTCTCATGGAAACACTCTGAGGTATAGAAGTTGGGACTATTTGCCTGGGTGTAATAATAAAAACCCTCAGTGGCAGTTAAATGTTGGAATCCTGGCAGATTATAGGTGTTGCGGCTGTTGCCACATGTGGCATGTTTGAGTTGTTTGACAAGGGTGACTCCCCACAGCCTTTATTCAAAACTCTTCCTACTATTAATGCGAAAGAAATATCAATACTGGACTTACATGTATATGTACACCATTACTATCACCTACTTCAGCTGTAAAACATTATAGAACCTCTCTGATGTGGGATGAAAATTGAAAATTGCCCACACGTAAGTCAAAATGATTGATTTGAGGAATCTATATATTCTGCCAAGACAAATTTTCATGTGTTTTGGCATTTACTGTTTGATTATGTCCTGATCATTGCTCATGGAAAATTGTGTAGTAATTTTCCTCAGTGATACATCAGTGTATTTGTTTTTTCAAATCAGACTGTCCCTCCACCATCGGTGGAGGCTTAATATGCAGAGGGACAGGTACAGTCTGGTAGCTTGTGATAATGCAATATTGTTTGAGGTATTATGTGCAAACCATCCCAACCTGATGATTAAAAACGTAATTTACTTCTCAAAACGAGCCTGTGTCAGCTATTTCAATGAGATCATCAGCCAAGTATGGTCTTTGTGTGTGCATGAGGTGGTCACTGGTCAACACATCTGCCCTTCAAGAGTACATTAACTGACATTCTGTACTTTATTTTTATAATCCCTACAGTTGAGAAGGGAATCAAAAAAATTCCTAATTTGATCATGAAAATGTTGAGGACAAACTCATAATTATAAAGGGGTCACTTCTGAATTTTTACAAATTTTGGTTCCCACCTTCACTGTAGGGAAGTACAAAGGTAAAGTACAGTAAGTGCTGTTACTGATTTTGGTCTAGAAATATGCAGTCAAAATAGAGTAGCAAGGCGTCTGCTAATGGCGAATTGAGATAGGACAACTGACATGCCAACAGAAATACTATAATATTTTGGTTAACATTAATGATGCAGAGCTAGAGATAGTTCAGTTATTTTCTTGGGTTCTCAGACAACATCGGAGACAAGGTTTTCTAGTTATTCAGAGAAGCATCAAACATATATACTAGGCATATCAGATGCAAGAATGTTATGTAATATTCTGTTTAAACATTTATTGATAATATATATTCAACTAATTTCAACTCCAGCCACCTGCAACAAAATTTTAGTTAGGTAGAGGCAATAAGCCATTTTTGGCATGATGCTAATGACAGCGTGATGCTAATGATAATTAAGGAAAAAATCTTTGTACAGACCAGTGCAAAAATGGCAGTCTGGCAATATGTGCATGCATTGACTTTATGAACACCAGAAACATGTTCACAGTGATTTTGGTCCAGAAATATGCAGTCAAAATAGAGTAGCAAGGCGTTTGCTAATGGCGAATTGAGATAGGACAACTGACATGCCAACAGAAATACTATAATATTTTGGTTAACATTAATGATGCAGAGCTAGAGATAGTTCAGTTATTTTCTTGGGTTCTCAGACATCATCGGAGACAAGGTTTTCTCAGAGAATGTGTGTCCCTTTAATTTTTTATTAAGACAGTCAATCTCAATATATGGAAGATTTTAATTGAATCGGGATCCTGTAATAGTTTTTGTGATGTGATCTTTAAAAGAAAATGTTGGTGGAGACAGGCAATTTTCAGGGGGGTTGGCCGCCTTTGATGGGGTAAAAATATTCTGGCACATAGTTTTTGTGTTATAAGTTTTTCTAATATCCTTGTCTATGACAGTCCGCTAGGGGGCTGGACAAGATGGACGTGTTGTGAACCTCTGCTCAAAATCAGCTAAGTAATTTCTTATTTTTGGTGGTAAACCTGTGTTGTACTGCCATATATTTGCGTATCTTTGTATCTAAGGGAAGGGAACACACATAGACGCTATTTTGTACCTCAGGAGTGTGTTATTTAGGCCAAAAATCGGCAATTTGTTGACTACCATTACCGCGAATTTGTAAACAAATAATAACAAACCAATTATCGCTCATTTAGATAGATTCTTATAGAGTATTCTTGGCTAGTTGTGGCATTACACAGCCGTTACTGTGCACTACATTTATATTTTGCATACTTGTAGTAAAGTTCTTGATAATCATTGTGTATTAAGATTGTGTATTAAGATCGTTTTTTAAGGCCATATTAAGAGATTTTGGACTGTAATTGATTACATTGATTAGGTGACCCACTTTAGCCTGTGACCTACTTTAGCCCGTGACCTACTTTTGCCTATGACCTACCTGTAATTACCCTGAACTTGCACTGACTTGTTTTACAAAATTTGATTAATTACTTATTGTGAGTGAAACTGCTCTCTGTGACAAGTGAATTTCTGTCACAAAACAAACAAAGATTGATTTTGAAGGAGCATGCTATGTATTCTTAATACAGTTTAATCTGCCCCATACTTCTCTAAAATATTTTCAGAAATGGGTGACCAAACGGAACAGCCCTCTGATGTCTCCCAGTTGACCACCCTTGTGCTGCAACTGAAGGATGAGCTGAGCGCCATGAAAGAGGACCAGTCCAAAATGATGAGTCTCCTCGAGAAGCTGTCAGACAGCTGGAATTCTGAGAAAGAACGAAGACAGATGGTTGAGGAGGAGTTGCGTAAAGAGAAAGAGAAAGTGAAAGAACAAGAGAAACCTCCCGCACCCGAAACTCCAATTGCTCCTCCGAAGCCCTCCCTACTCCTTGGCACCAGCCTTTTGAGAAATGTCGACTCAAAGGCACTAGACAATTTTGAACTGATAGCCAAGGGAGGTGCTACTATTGCCGATCTGCATGTCTCACTGAACCAACTCCCTGAGGACAATCGTTATACAAACGTTATTGTAGTTGGCGGATCGGTCGACTTGGAAGGAAATAAATCATGTGAGGACATTGTGGCAGATTTCGAGGCAGTGATGGTCTCAGCATCAAGCCGCTCTGACAAGACCACAGTATGTGGCATCCTTCCAAGAAGCGACAAAGATTTAAACGAGAAGAGAGAGAAAGTAAATGAAGGACTTCGTAAAGCATGCGACAACGTCAGTGCCACTTACATAGACATGGATGATACTTTCCTTTTGAGGAATGGCACTGTAAATGTGGGAAATCTTGTCCAAGACGGTCTACACCTGTCCAAGCAGGGTGTCGACAACCTGCTCAAGACCTGCAATGTTCAGCTGAAGAAAGACATGACCTCTGCTTTCACGAACACTCGGTACAAGAAACAGACTCCGATCAACTTCAGAGGTCATGAACATCCCCTCTCGAACTTCTATCCCGTCAGAGGATTACAGATGAATGGGATATCGTTCGCTACGAGTGAGGCCGCGTACGTACACGAGAAAGCGCTGCACCACAACCAGTTCAAGATCGCAGAAGATGCCCGAAAATGTAGAACTGGCCTGCAAGCGAAGCGTCTTGGTGATCGCATAGTGACCAACGCAAGATGGCAGCATCGCAAGGTGGATGTCATGAACAATATCGTTAGAGCGAAACTGAAGATCTGCCCAGACGCACGAAAGACCTTGCTCGACTCAGAAGATAGAGAACTCATCGAGGACACTCCTCACGAATTCTGGGGTCGAGGCAAGGCACACGACGGAGAAAATATGCTTGGGAAGCTTTGGATGCTCCAACGCAACAAGCTAAAGAACGACCAACGTAACCCATCAGCCCAAACGTGGGCTACTCGCAGCCAACAGCCACGGTGCTACAGGTGTGGTGAGCGTGGGCACCTGCTCGAACAGTGCCGGCAAGCGGAAGCCCTGGCATGTTGGTCCTGTGGCAGACGAGGCCACAAACGCAAGCATTGCAGGAACCGCACTACTACTGCAACCTATTAGGAAGCCGGCCATGAACCACAGGCCGCAAAATTAGTGAATGACTGTCAAAATTCGAATTCAATTGACTCTGTTGAAAACTCTGTTGTTATTGATAGTCATGAGAATAGAAGAATAAGCAAAGAAAAAATTGAATCCTTGCAATGAAACACATGTAATCGGAATCTGATAGCAACAGTGAATAGCAGACTTTCTGAATGTTATAACTATGAAGGTGACTTTAATTTGAGTACTATATTTCATGATAATTGTGTAACAGAAAGAGATGAGAGCATTGACTGTAGGATGATAGGAGACAGGCAAAGTGACAATGATGATGAACTAAGTGACTATGCTATAACTGTAAACATGAGTAGTAGCTCGCTGGATGACATTATTCGTACAAAAACAGATATAAGCATATTGAATGATGAAACTGTAAATAATGCTGAAAGTGACCATGGAGATGTTCATAATACAAATGAGAATGGTGTTGTAATTAATGATGATGGCATAGACATGATTGTAAATGGTCAGGAAAATGATATGCAAACTGAGATAGATAAACTGAGATGTTCATATAGAAATAACATGATTATTAGTCACCTGAATGTAAATAGCTTAGGCTTGAAATTTAAAGAAGTATCAAACATGGTTGTCAGAAGCAAATTTGAGGTAATTGTGTTAAGTGAAACAAAACTGGATGAATCGCATCGTAATGCACTTTATGAGATAGAAAACTATAACATGTATAGACAAGATAAAAAGTCCAACAGTGGGGGATTAATGATCTATGTTTCGAAAAATATACCCTCGACCCTAGGCAATGTCAAGGAATGCAATGATGAAGTTGAATGTATGTCTGTTGAAATAACTTGCAATGAAACTAAAATCTTGGTACTAGGAATGTATAAAAATCCAAAAACTAATCCAAATGCATTCAAAAACTACTTTGAAAAAACATGTGAAGAAGTCCTGGAGATATATGAAAATGTAATTATAATAGGCGACCTAAACTTTAATATGCTGCAAAATAACTTGCTTTCTCAACTCTGTCCGACATTTAATCTAACTAACATTATTAAAGAACCAACTTGCTTTAAGTCAAACAATGCAACTTTAATAGATGTAATGCTAGTCACAAAACGTAGGAAATTCTTAACAGGATTCTCCTTAGATACAGGAATAAGCGATTTCCATAATCTTATCGGTGGGGTAATGAAGCAACATGCACCGATACCTGCTAAAAAGACAATATCTTTCCGAAAGCTAAATGAAATTGACTATGAAAAAGTCAACCAGGATCTACATAATATGAATCTTGGCAGAGATATTACAGAAAATGATGCTAATTCAGCCTTTAACAAACTGCACCAAAATCTAGTAGCCATGCTTGAGAAGCATGCACCTAAAAAGACAAAAACGATAAGAAAAAATTATTTCCACTGCATGAGTAAAAGACTTAAAAAGGCTATTCTTGTTAGAAACCAAATGCGCAATAAATTTTTCAAGTATAGGACTGATCACTATTTAGCACAGTACAGAAAGCATAGGAATGCGGTGACTCTAATAAAACGTGAAGAAATAAAAAAATATTTTGAAGAAAAATGTCAAGGGAGCACCAAGAACAAAGATTTTTGGAAGGCCATCAAGCCTATTTTCTCAAAAACAAAAACAAAGTCAGATAACATCCCTCTCAGAGTAAATGGTGAAATCATTACTGATTGCAATAAAGTCTGTGAGATATTTAATACATTCTTTAGCAAAATAGGGTCGGACATCGGTCAACCTGAAAATAACCAGAAATCGATAGAAGAAATAATATCAGGATATGCAAATCACCCGAGTGTGACTATGATAAAGAACAAAATAAAACTTGATCAAAATGAAATAGGTCTTTGTGAGGTAACTGAGCGTGACATACGTAAAATTATTTCAAAATTATCTGCAAAGAAAGCGGCTGGTTATGATGAAATTCCCGTAAAATTCATAAAGATGACAAGTGGGTCCCTTGTAAGTCCGCTTACTAAACTAGCAAATAAATGCATTCAACAAAATGTCTTCCCTGAAGGAATGAAAATGGCAAACATTACTCCTCTTTACAAGAAAAAAGACAAATTAAACAAGCATAACTACAGATCAGTTAATTTACTGATAGCCTTATCGAAAGTCCTAGAAAAGGTCTTGTCAAACCAAATCTACAAATATATGCAGCCATCATTTCATGAATATCTATCAGGTTTTAGAAAAGGTCATGGTTGTCATGACATCTTAACAAGACTAACGGAAGATTGGCGTCAAGCACTAGACAATGGTAACACTGTAGGAGTAGTTGCTATCGATCTGTCAAAGGCATTTGACTGCATGCCGCATGGTTTACTGATAGCTAAATTGCATGCCTATGGATTCAGTCTCAATGTGTGCCAAATGCTTAAATCGTACTTAGTAGATAGGAAGCAGAGAGTAAAAATAGGTGAAATGAAGTCTGGATGGACAACTAATACAAAAGGAGTTCCACAGGGATCTATTCTGGGGCCGCTGCTCTTCAACATCTTTATAAATGATTTCTTATTCCATGACTTAAATTCTAAAGTCTATAACTATGCAGATGACAACACCCTATGCTGTATTGATAAAGATATCCGAGAAATACAATCAAAGTTACAAATGGACTGTACAACAGCTAGGCGCTGGTTCCAAGTGAATAACATGAAAGCCAACGCAGATAAGTTCCAATTAATGTTTCTCAATCGTCAAAATTTTTACTTAGATTACACACTGACTGTTGACTCTAATGTCATTAAGGCATCATCCAAGATAATAATTTTAGGAATTGAATTTGATAATAAAGTCACATAAATGAGATGTGCAATCAAACAAGTAAACAAATAAACGCTTTAAAGAGAATGAAACACTTCCTTGATAGAGACTGTAAAAAGGTTGTGTATAATAGCTATGTAAGCAGTAATTTCAACTACTGTCCCACAGTATGGATGTTCACTGGAAAAATGAACATGGAAAAGCTAGAGAAAACTAACAAAAGAGCATTACGATATGTCGTAAATAACAATGATGCGGATTATAATGGGATATGCCGAGATGAAAAACTCCTAAACATCCACAGACGATGTATAAAAGCAGTAGCAATCCAAATGTATAAGATTAAAAGCGAAACGGCACCCAGGTACATGACAGAACTCTTCATACGAAGAGAATCTAACTATGAAATAAGAGATAATAACTTGTTTAATATACCTCGCTTTAAGACTGTAAATCATGGAAAGAGAAGTTTCAGGTACTATGGGGCAAAATTGTGGGCTAACATACCGAAAGAAATTAAAGATAGAACCTCACTTGTTGGCTTCAAGGATGCTCTGACAACCTGGTTACTGAATAATGATAATGTGACTAATATAGATTTTCAATAGTTGTGCTAAATTGTTTTTGCTGCAATGATCCTATACTGGTGCCTTCTACCTTGTGTGCGATACATATTGGTGCTGACAATGTGAATGTACTTATGCTGTGATAAGCTTTTGATGTAACCTGTCTTATATTCTTTCTTGTTGTAAATAGTTGTAGCTTTTAGATTAGAGTAGCTGTTTTTTAGTCTGTCGTACAGAAGCGTTGTGCTTAAGTCCATGTATTGTTTTATTGTAATATATGTGATTTGATTTAAAACGACAATAAATAAAATTTACCTACCTACCTACCTACCTACAAATGACAACAAGAGGTCCTCCATGTGCCTTCCTGCCATCATGAATTATTGTTAAACACTGGAGACAAGAGTTTCAGACTTATCAAATTTTGACCGACATACTGGCTATTGCCCAAATAAATATTCATTCTGATCACAGCATCTCATTGCTGGAAAGCTTTCCACAATTTTATTGTCTGGTCGTAATCTTGATATGTTTACACATTGTCAAGATTTCATCTACCTCCATATACATTATACATCCCTATTGCCTGGGAAGTGATAGATATAGGCAAAATGTTTTCATGACCAGTAAAAAGGCAGTTCTGTAAGCTTAGGAGAAACAGTAAAAATGTATGATGAAAGCAAATGGCATTGCCTCATGGTATACATACACTAGGTATCATATCTAATAATGGAGATGTACTGATATTGCAACAATGTTCAAGCAGATTAGGCTAACAAGCTAAAATCAGATTCGTTCCTTTTATGTGCCGCTTGAAGGAGCACCATAACATTTTTCACAGTAAAGAGTCCGAGTATCGGTGACAAGCTCAGCACAGCATAGAAAGAATTGCAAGCCTACTGATCGTAAGTGAATGATAGCAGTTACGACAGACATAGGAAGCTCCCTATTTAAACGGGGTTACTTTGGCCATTCTGTACTACTTTGGCCGCCAAATGAGAAAAGATTCAGTATCCTGTATCCCTCAAACCAATATAGAAACCAGGAAATTTTTGCATCTGCCAGAGTTACTTGTCTACTTTTTGTATATATTAATCTTGTTTCAATATCATGATACCAGTGCTTCTTGTGAAGGCAATTCTGGGAAGAAGCATATTTGCAAAAAAAGTGTGATTTTGCAGGGAAGCGTCTACTTTGTTCTGGGTGGGTCCAGTGCAAACTTACGCAATGAAAATTGTGGACGATTTTTAAAGATAATATATCAAAGTTTCAAACTGCATAAGATTTGTTTATATGTTATGCAATTTAGTGAGCTTAGGGCTATGGCCAATGTTACCCCAAATCTCCAAGTCAGTGTCGGGGTTCCTTTGGCCACCCCTGGAATTGGCAGGAGTTGGAACAATTTGTAGTTAATAGAGGTCAAGGAGGTATAAACCTTGTTTTGACAAACAAGTGTATGACCCTGAAAATTATGTTGACTGCCATAGATGCTAACAAATACTATAAATTGTCCAATGCAATAATTGCAATTTGTGTCTCTTTTAAAACAAGCATAACATAGCGATGATCTACTGGCTGCTGGGGAAGCTGTGAACCAGTAGACATATGATTTCATTCAAAAAAGCATTAGACAATGTTATTTCATCTTGGATTATTTTTTATGACGTTTGTCAACATAATGCTACATCGGTGCATTATGCAAAAACTTGAAAATTAAAATAGAAATGTAAAATGTCATATGATTGATAAAAATTGTTTTAAAATGACACATTTTATGACTGGTAGCATATCTTACATTCTTGAGGCCTAAAAACTGGGGTATGTTCACACTATGTGATTCTGAAGTAGGAGGCAGTGGTATTCAGAGTGTGGTACAAGTATCAATACTTTTGTTCAGAAATCTATGAATGAGCCACAACTCATTTCAGACTACAAAAATACACTCCTCAGCTTATTGGGTGGCCAAAATAACATAACTAATTAAATTCTACTGCTGTAGATGGTATTACATGCTCAAAATCTAAGGCGGCCAAAGTTACCCCAACTCTGGGGGTACTTTGGCCGACACTTCAATTATATAATAAAACATAGAACCATCATAGATTTTGGAAAACTTTTTGACGGATGAAAACAAAAACCTCAATGTACTCGCTGTGTTATGGCACAAAACTGTTGATATTCATTGACTAGTTTTTCTCAGAACACAAATTTGGTGCTCCGAAACGGCCAAAGTAACCCCAATTTCACAACTGTTGACTACTGCATAATATCATTGAGAGGCTGACTTCACGCCCATTAAGCCATAGAAAATAGTGAGCTCTTTGTGTTTGCAGAATACATAATATATGTATATAAAAAAAATATGCCAAAAAATTATGTGACAAAGATCATTTGACAGAATACTTTTGGTTTTTGTTGAGGGCTGGCCAATCCTGCTTCTGAACCGTTTGCATACTGGGGGTCCTCTTCACATGACCCTTCTTTGCTGGTGATGGTTGGGGTTGGCAGGCTTTTGATTGTCTGATCTTGCCCTGTGTTCCGTTGTAGCTGTCAAAAAATGTCCTAAAATGTAAATGTTCCATGTCGAGGATCATGAAGCAACAGTTCTCTCCCCTTGTTACCTGCAATCGATTCAACACTGCCTTCTCCGCATGTGAGACTAGGGCGATGTCATTATCAGGCCTCACAAAACCAGGGTGCAATTCTGCTACATGCTTTTCTGTCCCAATGGATTTGCAGTTATTAAGAGAGGATTGCGGAGTGTGGGTAGATGTGACACCTTTTTAAGAGCTGACATAATTGACAATATATAATTATCTTTTTCTCCGGAGGGAGCTTCTTTTTAAATATGTCATGTTTTGAGGCAGGAAATTAAGTACAGAGCAATTAACATCTTTGGTGGGTCGTTGAAACTAATTCGAGTGGATGGAGGATGGAAAAGGCATCTGAGGATGCTCTTTGCCTTTCATTGTACTCAGTACTCACATAATATCACTGGAGATGCACTTCAAAAGCATGCCAGTTAGATGGTGACATACTACGATAGGAAGAAAGAGCCACATATAAACAGGGCTCATTTCGTAGCCTCTATAGACACCTAGAGGCCAGTAGAGGGTCTATTGCTGGCCGGTTTAGGGACCTCTGGGACGCCTGTAAGGGCTCAATATAGGCCTACAGGATATCTTGGCCGACTACAGGTGTTCTGTTTAGGGTTGACTGAGACGTCTGTAAGGGCTCATTTTACAGGATATCCAGACCGTATGTAGGCAACAGATAAGTGACACAGAGTGCAGACTCCAATCTAGATACTAAACAAAGAAAATATAGACCAGTGAGCGTACTTCCGTCACTATCCAAACCTTATGAAAATGTTATGTTTGACCAGCTGATGGAATTTTTCAATCATATTTTGTCTCCTTTCCTATCAGCTTATCATAAAGGCTATAGTATCCAGCATGTTAGTAAAAGCCTTGGAGGATACCAAGAAAAGTTTAGATGAAAGCAGGCATGTTGGTTGGGTATTAATGGGCTTAAGTAAGGCATTCGATGCCTTACCACATGGGTTACTTATTGCAAAACTAAGAGCGTATGGGCTTTCAGAATCTGCCTGAAAACTAGTATGTAGTTATCTGTCCCCCTCGTAAGCAGAGAGTGAAAACAGGCAGTATTAAAAGTAATTGGCAAGTGTTAAAACGGGGAGTCACTCAGGGGTCAGTAATGGGACCCCTGCTGTTCAACATTTTCAAGAATGACATTTTCTATTTCTTATAAGTCACTGCAAACTTTACAACTATGCAGATGATGATACAATCAGCCAGAGTGATTTATGATATCTCTGAGCTGGAGAGAAATTAAGTAAAAGCAGTGGGCTGGTTTAAACAAAACAGCATGCAGGCAAACGCTCCGAAATTTCAAGTAGCTCTGTTAAAAAAATCGAAGATAGTAGATCCTTTGAAGGTCAAGATTGGCCGAGTGGTCTTAGATAGTCAGCCATCCGTAAAGTTATTGGGAATTACAGTTGATGAAAAACTAACTATTACTGATCACATCTCAAGTATCTGTAAAAAAGCTGCTGTACAAATTTATGGGTTACATGTAAAGAGATTATCAGTATATTTGTCGAGAGAAAGCATGTTTAACATTTATGTTTCATTTGTAGTATCTAATTTTCTGTATTGCCCTCTGACATGGCATTTCTGCTCGAAAAAAGATATGAGAAAGGTAAAAAAGATGCAAGAGCGAGCTTTAAGGATTCTGTTAAAAGATGTTGAAAGTGATTATAAAATGTTATTGCAGAAGTCTGAAAGGAACTCTTGTATATAACTAGAATCAAGCTTATTATTACTGAAATGTATAAAATTGTGAATGGTTATGCTCCAAGATTTGTTCAAGAACTCTTTGACAAAAAAGACCATATTTATTCTCTCAGAGACAATGATGTATTTGTGCTTCTTTTCTACAATACAGTAGCATATTGTAAAACAATCTATCTATTATGGTCCGTTTTTCTGGAATTAACTTGAAGCTAAGTATAAGAATGCAAATAGTTTAAATGAATTTAAGGAAATGCTCAGAGGTTGGTTAGGACCAGCATGTAATTGTGGCTCTGCTTTGTATGTTCATTTAGATAGTGTCCTTTTGACCAAGTATGTTTTAATGGTGTTTTATGATATGACTTGTTTTTAATGATGCTTTTATGGATCTCGTTTCATCTTTTCAGCTCTCATTTGTGTATATTTCGTACTTTTAACTGTGTTTTATCTAGGATAAAGAGCACCTGTGCTTCTGTTTTTTGTTGTTGTATGAATCCATGTAAAATAAAGATTACTTTACTTTACTTTACTTTACTATAATGAGAGATTTTCTTTGATCTAGAGAGGTCTGCATATTAGATTTTCAGTGATTTTTCTCGATGCCACAGGTTTGCATGATTTGGAGACATCTGTATAGGTTCTAATATGGCATAACACAGACGGTATACCAACAATTCTGAGAGTTCCGGAGTGTTATTGCTCTGAAATGAGCCTCTAATGACATTTTGACCACATCTGGAAAATACTGAAATTAAATTATTTTTGGACTGTTTAGACCGACCAAATATAGTCCATCAACAGACGTCTCAAGGGGTCACAAAAGTGATGGCTGGAGACACTCTAGACCTCTGTAGGACCCCTTTTTGGGGGACAGTAAAAAGCTGGAAAGATCAGTTGCCTCACTACATGATCAGTCAGTAGCTGTGGCCATATTGCTGTTTGCCATTGTTTCCTATGGAATAGTTGATGCCAAAAGGAAACAGTCTGCAATCATTAAATATCACGGATTACCATCTTCCATGCAATTACATCTTCCTGTCAACAGGGTGATTGATGACTACCTACCAGTACTTTAGGCATCACATGGTGTCAGAAGTAAACATCCACCTCGGAATTGATCAGATAACCAATGGTATAATGTTGAATCTCCTGGTTCCTGTTGTTTTAGTAATATCCATGTTGCTCTGCCAGCACAGAGCTGGTGTGTTTAAGTGCAACCAATTTCATTGAGTGACCATCTCACCTCTGGCTTCTCGCTCCTTCTTCGTGGCATGTAATGACCTGGACAGATGTCTTTTGTATTCCAATGGCAGCTTGGTCATGTTGCAGGAAGGGAGGCCTACGAAGAAAAATGGCAACAGGAAGAAAAAGAAAAAAAGACTGGTTGGTTGCTCACATCAAGGTCTTTGGTTGTTGTTGATGGCAAACATTCGAGTGGCTGCAAGAAATGTGTGGAAGTTTGCAGATTCTAAATACCATTGTTATCCTTATAAATATAGAAAGAGGAATGATGGTATTTTTAGTGTTCTTTCGTTCAACATTCATGATAAATTCACTGAAATCAACCTGTATTCACAATTCCCACACCAACACTACTAATCTGGTAGCTGTAGCTTGAGATGATGATAGGCATCATATCAGTAGCAGCAGTGGTAATTGAAGCAGCAGCAGTAGAAATACACATGTGATAATAAAAAGATGGAAGGCAAACAAACATTAATGACCAACATTTACAGTAAATAAACAAGAAGGATTGTCAAGAGTGCATGCAATGAAAGAATTTTGTGCAGGACCCTCAATTATTTGTATGTTATCCATTGAGTGAGGTATAGTCATTGAAGGACCACAGCTTGCCTCATCTTAGTGAATAAACATTTGCACACACTATGTACCCTTCAAGAAGTATTATATGATTTTTTTAGAGATGTCCCCTTGCTTGCAAGTGGCATCTCTATTGTGGGAATAAGGCTCTAAAACTTATGACAACTGCCTTGGTCATGCTGTTTCATCTCTGTCATTAAAACTTTGTATACAGTCTCAATAGAATTTTGTCATGCGTTGATAAGATTTCGGTGTCTCTCTGAGATGAAGATATTAATAAAGAAAACAAACAGGCCGAGTTTCTGCAGGTCAAAGGTCAATCACCAAAAGTAGGTCACAGGCCAGATACCCTCCAGCAGGTCTTAGTGACAAATACCCTTGTGCAGGTCTCACATGCTAGATACCCTTGTGCAGTTGACAGGCAAAGGGGTAGATACTATCATGGGCAGTCTATCTACAAGCATCTCTTAAAGTGCTCGCACATTATTTTACATAACTTCTTTTGGCAGCGTCTGTGATTTCATCAATAGTCTTTTTTATTTTGTGTATCTGCTATTCATCCTTAAACAAATCCAGTTTCATTTGAAATTATATCAATCCTTGGTCTATGGCAAGAGTAAAAGTCTCAGGGCACATTAAGAGAAGTGATTGTCGAAACCCAAAATTAAACCAAAAGCAGTGTAAACTTGTAATAGACTTCAATTGCCAAAGGGAACTTGAGACTCTGCGAGTAAGAGAGTGAAATAAGACTCGTCTGACCAGTCAGACTATGTCCACCTGTCTGCAACTGTCCACCAGAGGTAGCTTTACAAAACGGAGTACTTCCTGTCTGACTGTTCTTTCTCTTGTTGGTTCTGAGTGTCCGCAATGCACAACAGACTAGCAACAAAATATTTTGTATAAAGCAATCTGTTATATCATGAAGACTGTATTATTATTTTTGATTAGCTCAGAATTTGAATTCTTTAAGAGTATTCATAATTCTTCTGCTTGGACAAAAAGGATACATGCAGCAATCGATTCACATTTCTCCAAACACAGATGTAAATTCTAAATAATTGGTGTCAGCAACAGAAGATGGTGGTGAATGCAGAAAAGATGAAGGTTATGCATTTCAGAAGAGGACCTGCCACTTCTTTTACTTAGTTCACTTTTAGATGTGGTGATGCATTTATTGGCATTACACAGGATTACAACTTGTCTAGAAACAGGCAGATATGAGGGAATCCAGGAAGAACAAAGAATTAGTCCTGTTTGTGATATGAATGAAATAGAATCTGAAGAACATGTTTTGATTAGATGCCCTCTGCATTTTTTGCCCAAGTAGCTATTTCTACTCTTACCACTGTATAAACTGCAATAATAAAGGGCACAAGTAGCAATAGCTACTTGAGCCGCATTTTCAGTTGCTGTTTCACATGTTTCAGACTTCATGAAGTTCTCTGACACTGAAAAAATTGTGACTTTTGAGTACTGACTCCCTGTGTAAAATTTGCCGATGTTGCCATTCCATTATCCACTCCAGGTATTTTAAACTGTATATATATGTGATAACCAAGTCCCTTGAGCTGTGATTTCATTGTGATAACTAATTTTAACCATTTACTATCATTTTATTTGGTGCTTTTATCCCTGTTTCTATTCTCGAAATGTATACAGTCTCACAAAATTCTTATCAAATACAAGGGGCCGCCAATTTAGTTTCTCATCCAAACGACATCCAGCTGGGATTTTGCTAATGAAGGTCCACTGAAAATTTTGGTACTTGATAACTTTCTAGATATCTGACCCTTGGGATCAATGGTTTTGAAATGAATAAGTTATGTCCAGTTCAGTAACCACTCCAAAACCAGAGCTCATTTGCATGAGGTATTGCCTTGTTTGATATGCCACTATGGCAACATGTTGCTTGCACTATAAAAATTGTGTTAAGCACTTTAGGCCACACATAATTGATTCTTAGCTTCGCGGACCCGCCGACACAATAGATATCCAGCCGATAGAAATAGAAATTGAAAAAAAAAAATTTTTTTTCACCTTTTTTTTTTTGTCCTACCGACCGACCCTAGAAAAAGTGCCTTGAGAGGATCCGAGAAGCTAAAGATAAATTATGTGTGGCCTTAAGTGTCATTGTTGGACATTGGACAAGCTAATTCAACCAGAGGCTAAAGACAAGAGATCGCATCATAATTGAGGCTTGACCCAGTTAAGCCATTATCAAATCTGTGGCTCTTCCAAAATCTTTGTTCACCATAGAATACTAAAGATGTTGTATCCTCATTACCAAAGCTGGTGGCAGTTTAAATGCAAATTTAAATTTTCTGTCAGGTCTTTACAATCAATATCTCAACTTTGATAAAAAATTACCATGAAGATCTATGACTGATTCTTCCATTGATCTCAAATCCCACGAGATACACTATCATCATTGATTTTTATTGCAACCAGTTTCCCGATTATGTTATCGACATGTCATGATATTGCAATTTTGCCTATCAGCAAGTGATAAGATGCCAGAATTAAGATTCATATTGCAGAGGTTCCAGGTAAAGTATCGATAAGCCATTCAATTTCATGAGATCAAGTAAATTTGACTTGGTGAATTAAAATCATGAATGTCTCTTCAATGTCGTGTAACAATAATGATCCAGCGTTGGTAATCACCAGTCTAATCTGAGTAAATGGCCGCTTCACAAGCATTCACAGTAGATAACTGTTACAATCCACACGGAGTTGTTTGATTAATCTGGAAACTTACGACTTTAGAACTTTAACCTTCATTAGACATCACCAAGATACTTTGGAAAAACCGGTATCTAACTGACATTATACCATTCGACACCTCTATCAGCCAATCACATTACAGTATTTCAGGGGAATAATTCCCATATTCTTTGTTGTCCAGTTATCCTCTCTTGTTTGATTGTTTGAGTGTTTGTCTCATGGAATAAGCCGGTTATTCACCATGGGATCAGGAATATGTGTTTATCACACCTCGGCCTAAAGGCCTCGGTGATGAATCACATATTCCCTCTCCCCTGGTGAATAACCTTTACATATTGCATGTTAGCGCCCTGCTAAGGATTAACGCTGATTACAACACAAACAAACAATCAGATAATTGTTTATTTTGCTAAAATGATAAGTTAAAACAAATAAGAGAAGAAGCATATCTTGTCTAAGTCAGTTATACACCTCTTTGGAGGGTTCTAACGTGCATATTTGTCAGTTAGAACCCTCCAAATTGGTGTCTAACTAATACATAGACCTTACAATAAGCAAAAGGCTTTGCCAATTTTTTTAAACACATGGATTATGTGACATATACTCATTCTGGCAGCCCATTTGCTAACAGGCTGGGATGCGGAAGTTGCATTGGTTTTCCCAGACCCAATTTTCACTCTGACACTGGGTTGAAATTGTCATGTTCAGTTTAGGTGTTTCCACATCTGACCCAGTTTAATCAGAGCTTGCAGTTGTTTTAGAAATATTACAAATGCTAGAGAAGAGAGTCGTCTCCGACATCACCCTTTAACAGCATAGAAATTGATGAGATTCCACGTAAATATGGCGAGAATTGTAAATTTCGCCGTACGGGAAGATCGTTACGCAGGGGGACTGTCACTATATTTCGCCCTGAAATTTTAACGTGTTACGGATGTGAGCAGGGTGCTCCCTAGCCCCCTGTTAAATACGCCTATCATAATTGAATCATTCTAGATAATAGAATTTGCGTCTGCGGACTTCCTTATGGGAATTTTAGTATCAATACCCAAGGCCTGCCACTCTTCCCTTCAGACATCAAGTTTATGACTTTTCTGAAAAGGAGAGAGAAAACCGTGAAGACGATATACTTAAAAGGCCAAGGTTATATTTTTGACCATCTCTCCTAGTCCTTTTATTCCTTGCAGATTGCAATATTTTCTCTAAGCAATTTACAATTTTCTCTGTATCTCCGAAACTTCTATTAATTGAATGACTAATGTAGTGTCCTGTCAATAGTGAGTGAGTGGTGAAGACATGTTGAAGCAACACCATATTAAGTGAGTGACTGAGACAGAAAAGAAGAAAAATACAGAGAAATAGAAGCAGTCTCACTTTCTCAGTGTCAAACTGTATGATTAACTGCAAGAAGCACTTTGCTGTTTGATTAACTGTGTCATTCGCCCTTATAAATAAAACAACACATTTCTCAAAAACTAAAATGGAGAAAATAGTCGTAAATTATCACCTGAGAGATTTGAAAGTAGACGTTCATTCTTTATAGAGCTTGGTTAACTTGGTTTCTGTAAAATTTATTTCACTTTCATTATTTCTGGATCTAATCAGCTGCATTTTTAGTTGTTCTTGAAAATTGATGATCATTTGGTTTGGGAATAGCTTTATAACTACCAGTTTCTTTATTTCTCTTGAACAGGTGCAGACTACTTGGTCGGTGTGATCTTTTCACAAGATGGACCCAGATGCACCAGATAATTCAGAAAGTGATTCTCTCTCGGTAAACTATAATTTTGTGCCTATGCCTATCCTCCCAATCCAACAATATTTTAGTCAGTGTTAAAGCAATGCTGAGGTTGAGGCCATGATTCATGTGCGTACTGTGCTATCCCTTCTCTGGCATCAGATGAATCTTACTGGTTGTTTCCCACATATTCATTCTGATCACGGCACCTCATTCCTGGGGACTTACAGCTTACTGCAGTTTTATCGTCTGGCCCTAATCTTTTGTATGTTTACACAATGTCAAAAAGATTCTATGTAATAATACATCCCTATTGTTAGGAAGAGGTATACCCAGAAATATTGTTTTTTCAGCTATGGGATACAGTAAAAGTAAAAGTATATGATGAAAATGACACTTATTGCCTAGTGCTATACACTGGGTAAGTTTTATCTAATAAAGAGGGTATGCTGGTACTGCGACAATGTTCCAGTAGATTCAGGGGCGGACTGGCGGCATTTCGGGCCCGTGGCGACATAAGTTGATTGGCCCCCACATCCTTATTTTGGCATTACTTCATTTACGCCAGGGTGGAAGCACCCTTTTGCACACAGGGCCCCCTCCCATTTGGTCTCCTAATCTTAAAATTTGACTGTACCACACAGTCATAAATTTGTCATAACGATAGACATTTTGGCTCTTTTCTTGATTTTTAATTTTTTGCAACCTTGCCTGGGCCCCCCTGAGTGGATGGGCCCGTGGCAGCTGCCACTCTGCCACATAGGCCAGTCCGCCCCTGAGTAGATTAGGCTAAGAAACTATTATCAGATTTGTACCTTTCTTCTGGCACATGAAGGAACACACGATCTTTCTACAATTAAAAATGAGGGTATATTCATACACAGCACAGCACAGAAAATGGCACTTCGTGACTCATGATAGCCAATGAAGTGTCATCTTCTCTACAGTACTTTCAGCATGGGACACATAGAGGCTGTTTGATTAGTCATGATCAAGAGTAAGCCATTTGACTTCTCATAACAAATTTTAGAGTGAAAATCAGATGCATAATCCTTTCGTTTGGCTGTCATTAACAAGTGGGATAAGTCTCCTCAATCAAATTAACATTGGAAGTATTGGTTTTGATCATGACAAATCATCAGCATGATGACACACAAAGTGCCATTGTCACAGAGCCACAGTCCACTTTAATTCTATATCAAAGAGTTTGGCTGTAAGACAAAGTGGAGGGACTGATCTAACAGACAAAATGCATATTAGGCAGGGCTTTGGAGTCGGGTGATAAGTGAACCGACTCTGACTCCCAACTCCTTTGACTTTCTGAAAAGCGACTCCGACTCCTTGGGTCTCCTGAATTACGACTCCAACTCCACTTATCGGCATTTTTGCACATTAATATTACATGATTAACAGAGAAGAAAAGTCATTCTACAAAGTTTTCATATGATTTCGTACATGAATACTTGCTAAGAAGTTTTATGTAAACTTTGGGTTTCATTTCACATTTTGAAACTGTGTTTTTGTAAATTGAATTAATTATTTTTAGGAGTCAGGAGTCACCATTTTAATTTCGACTCCGACTCTGACTCCGCCTGAAAATCAAAGTTTGACTCTGAGTCCGACTCCGACTCAAGCCAAAAGCCTCTGACTCCTCGACTCCGACTCCACTCCGTCTGATAGCCCTAATATTAGCACTCTCCAAATAGATGTCTGACTGACTTAGACATCATATATTTCTACTATTATGCGTTTTAACCTATGATTTTTCCAAATAAACAATAATCTGATAGTTTGTTTGCTAATGTTAACAGTAATAATCGGTGACAGGGCACCAACATGCAAAGTTGTCCGTGAGATACCAGTTTTTCCAATGGTACAAGTATCTTAGTGATGTCTAAAACAGCTTACATCGTCTGTATGGCACATGTGTATTTTCAGCAGCAAGTTGGTGCCTCGAAGCTCTAGGCTGTTCTTGTGACAGTGTCTACCAAGACAGGATCCGTACTTTCCCTAGCTGCTGTGACAGGCTAAATGGGAAGTGTATTGGACAGCAAAATCTTTAATAACCGTCCATCATACCAGGTCTGTCGTGGCTTGTCATGCCGGATTACTGAGCTGAATGATTTCATGTGCTAAGGCAAGCCTAGATTACTGACCAAAAGGTTTGTCAATGTCACAAAGCTGTCTTCATCCCAGGCTATCGATACCTCATTATACATGTCCAGCTCCTTTGAGCACACAAGTGTTCTCTTTAGAATAATTCTGTAATTTCATTTTTGGATGATTGGATTTAGCATTCTTTGTTGTGGTTAAAACATTACGAATCACCTATAAAGATGTCGATAGATAGATAGATAGATAGATAGATAGATAGATAGATAGATAGATAGATAGATAGATAGATAGATAGATAGATAGATAGATAGATAGATAGATAGATAGATAGATAGATAGATAGATATGGTAAGTGCAGCCCTCTAAGCCCAGGTCTG
This sequence comes from Platynereis dumerilii, assembly GCA_026936325.1. Classification (NCBI taxonomy): domain Eukaryota; kingdom Metazoa; phylum Annelida; class Polychaeta; order Phyllodocida; family Nereididae; genus Platynereis; species Platynereis dumerilii. Next base: position 53,799,858 of record JAPTHN010000001.1, read on the forward strand.
ACACCTTAATAATCATAACATTTTTTTGTTTATAGAAGCTCTACTTAGATGGAATATGATGCTAACATATGGAATTTTGTTGAAAAAAATGAGTGTGTTTGTGCAGGATGGAGCTCACTAAATGATCTACAGTCCTGAGTTGTTGATGCCAGTACAATCTTAATAATACTTTGATTGAACCAATACTTAGTGAGCTCTGAAGAACGGTTGGGTAGACACAGTCCAAGTGTCCTCAGCATCATCAGCTGATAGTGATACAACATTGCTCGATTTGCTCCAGACACCTCAAGAGTGTTCCTGATGGACAAACACTGTGCTACGAATGAGATTTCTCAGTTAATGCTCATAACTATGCATAAGATATCGTGGTGTGGCTACTTTGCCATGAACTGCAGCTGCTCTTCTTTTCATCTCACTGGCCAACATTGTCGCTAATATTACTACACATACAGTGAAGGATGTGATAGGATAGGATAGGATATTTTATTTGCACAACTTGAGTACTTACAATAAAATGGAACATACATAGAAATATTATGTGCAAAAAAGTAAAATGTTGTACAGGAGGGCACCCTGAGCAGAAACTGCTGTAACCCAAAGGGTAGGTGCACCCTCCCTCCCTTTAGATAAACCCCGGATATACTTTAAATATTATGAATCTATACAAAAGATGTTATTCTGATAACATATATGCAAAAATAATTAGTAAATATGTGGAAAGACTATTCATATTCAAATACATTATACAAATAGATATATGAATAAAATACATTATACAAATAGATATATGAATATAGTAGTACGCAATTACCGTATATACCACATAATTATTAAAGCAAAAAGCGAAAAAGCGTCCTGCACTATCCCTCGTCTGGTTCAAAGTTGAACAGCAGAGTTGGAATAGCCAGGACAACTCATGCTTTCTGTTTATACACTAATACCGCTATATGAATATAATAGTATACAATTAAACACTACACATTAAAGCAAAAAGCGAAAGGCGCCCTGACTGTCCCTCGTCTGGTTCAAAGTTGAACAGCAGAGTTGGAACAGCCAGCACAACCCAGGCTTTCACTTAAAATTTAAAGCATAAATATAGCATATAAAAATTATGAACAAATGATTGTGAAAATTACTAATGTTAATAATTGGAGGGTCTGTAGCGACCACTACCTTTAGCATAACTTAGTACGGCATTGGAATTGGGACAAATACAAATGGGATGAGTGCCTATTAGTTATAGCGGGTGGGTCTAGGATAATCGCTACTACCTATATCAACTAAAAAAAAATATATATATATTATATTATGGTGCATCTGGCTTTGAAAAGCAATGAAAACTATCAACTGGATTATGGTTAATAGTTTTCTATTTTCATCTGTGTAATGCATTTGCTAAATGACTTTAAGGTTAATTTGTCTTTAATTTGTTGGGGCATATGTTGCCATAGATGTGGTGCTCTAGCTAAGAAACTTATTATAAATTTCTAAACTATGATGGGGTGTTCTAGGATTGTTATTATTTCTAGTATTGTGGCGATGATTTTTGAATTCAAAGATGTTCACGATTCTTTGCGGCAATATATCATTTGTATATCTATATGATATTTTAAGCAGAGAGTTTTCAATTAGATCATCAAGTTTTAATAATTTACCATTTTTGAAATAGGGTTGAATTCTGACTCTACGTCTAATATTCGATATTGCTCTTATAGCATTGTTTTGTTTTACTCTCAATTGCTTCAGACAACTTCCACTTAACATTGGACCCCAAGCAGCTATCCCATACAATAGATGGCTTTCTACATTAGTAATATAAATCAGTTTTTTAGAAAAATAGGGCAACATATTCTTGATCATATATAAACTGTAGGTTCCCATGGTTAACTTGGTTAGCAGATATTGACAGTGAGTTTTCCAATCCAAATGCTGATCAAGGTGTACTCCAAGGAACTTTACACTATTTGTTTGCTTCACTCTAACCCCTCCCATCATAATGTTACCTTGGTAGTTAGCAAGTTTCTTCTTTGTTTTGAATAAAACATAGTAAGATTTGTCAACATTTAATGTTAGTGAATTTTTGTTGAACCACTTTGAAAGTCTATTCAAGTCATCATTCATTTTTCTGTATAGAAATTTTAAATTTTTACCCGATATAAATTTAGTAGTGTCATCTGCAAACATAATGCTGCTGGTAAATTTAAGACATTTGGGCATATCATTTGCACCAATATATAGAGTAATGGTCCTAACACTGAGCCTTGTGGGGTCCCAAATGATACTGGAAAATTGTCAGACATTACATTGTTAATGGCAACTTTAAGTGATCTATTTCCCAGATAACTCTTAATCCATCTAAAGCTATTCCTCTATACCATAACCTTCTAGTTTACAAAATAGAGTTTGGTGGTTGATGCTATCAAAAGCCTTGGTCATATCCAAAAATAATCCGAGGGTATACATGCCTTTATCAAAGCCATCAAGTAATTACCAGTTAAATCTAAGATTGCATCTGCAGTACTTCTTTGCCTTCTAAAACCATATT